>JAQGAZ010001884.1:0-23199 GCA_034692225.1 Polydesmus complanatus | reverse complement strand
GGGGGGGGAATTAATAACCTACACAATATTATTTGCTTTTTTATTGATAGCGTGTTGGGTATGAATAATTAATAAATAAAATATTTATGTTTTTCTTCCCCCCGAAATAGTTTTCTACTCATCATTTGCACGAAATGTATTGAGTTATTGGAATCGAAGAAACGACGAAAATGTCTTATTTTTATTTTACGAAGATATGAAAAAGGTATGTTTTGAATAATAATAAAAATTAAAAAATGCATTTGATAAATTTTGAAACAGGATTTAAAAAGAAATGTAATGAAAATTGCCAAGTTTTTAAATAAATCGTTCAGTGAAGATGAAATCAACCAAATCGTAGAGCACTCAACTTTTGATTCCATGAAAAAAAATCCGACTGTGAATTCAAAAGACGCCGTCAAAATTCCGGATAGCAAAACTGAGTTTATTCGCAAAGGTAGTACCCGGTTTACAATTTTTATTAAAAATAATAATAATTAATTTCGCATTTTTAACAGGAATAACCGGTGATTGGAAAAACTATTTTAACCCGGAATTAGTCGCAAAAGTCGATGCTTATGTTGAAAAACACTTCAAAGAAAGTGGAATTGAATTTCAATATTAAAAATTTATATATTTCTTCAATTAAATTTTTTTAAAAAAAATTCATGGTACTCGTACACTGTAGGCTACTCAATTATTATTTAAATAAAATAAATTAAAATTTTTAAAAACTAAGCTTAAATAAAAATCTTGTACGACGAAATGTCATATTTTTGCAAATATTTATAAATTCGAGCTTCTCGTTCTCTAAAAATATTGCTTAAAAAATTAAGGGGAAAAAAAATACAAATTTAATCATAAATACCGTACTGTAATTGATAATTTAATACTGTAGTGAAAGAAAAGCTTTTCAAAAAATTATCTACCGGTACTCGTCTTTTGCGCCGAAATTTAAAAAGATAACTTATGTACCGGTATGCAAAATTTACCTGAAATAAATCAAAAATAAATCCTACATCTAATTTTGTATTAAATTTATTCCGTATAAGTTAAGCAATAACTTCCTCAAAACGCATTTCATTTTTCACAAAAATTAGTAAAATAATCAAACTTTCTAATTATGGATTCGCCGTTGCATACGTTTAAATAATTTCGTTTAAAATAGAGATTATAAAGTGCTAAGAAGCAAAAAAACAAAGAAATGAAAATTAATATTCTACTAAAGTAATAAAAAAATAAACAAAAATCGTAACTATGTCACTGAAAATAATAATACATGTACTGTATTCGAAATTAATAAAATAATTATTAACGATAATAATATTTCGAAAGTTATGTGTTTCTGACGTTCCAGTACATGTACTGTATTAAATACTGCATAATTATGTAGGTTTACAATTTCAAAATCTGCGTAACTTAATTTGATTTAAACTTTAAAGCATTCGGGATTCGAAACTCTCACAAACGTTTACAAAGTCTGCAATAATACTAATAAAAAAACGCTTGTTTTTTGTAATTACTGTATACCGGACGTGGAAAAATAAGCCCGCTTAACAAACGAATTACCGTGAAAACTTAAACGTTAAAAAACCCCTCGTAATTTTGCATGCATTTTGATTAGCATGCCTTAGAAAACAAAAAGAAACTGAATTTTATTCACTTACGAGTCGAGTAACTTCATATTATGTGCATCTCATCGTGCTTCGAATTGAGATGCTCAATATCTGGCGAAGGCGGTGCTGAATTTTTCGACGAGTCCAAACTATCCCTGACATCGAAAAAGTTCACCATCTGAAATGTAGAGTCTGGATTGGCGATGATGCAAACCTCGGTGGTTTCGCAGTTAGAGACGGTAGTTTCAGCCGCCACTACCGGCACTTCAATCTCGCATTCGATAGTCGTTTTATGAATACGTTTCATGTGCATCGACAAATTATCTTTCCTTCGGCACGAATGTCCGCACAAATGACAAACGTAGGGCTTCTCGTCGTTCACGTGCCTCAACAGGTGAGTTTTAAACTTACGATTATCCGCGTACTCTTGACCGCAGAGTTCGCATTTAAAAGGTTTGACTCCGGTGTGAGACCTTTTATGCCGTTCGAACCCGCTCTGAGTTTGACTTCGAAAACCGCACGTTTCGCACATGTAAGGTCTCTCTTTTCGATGAATGATACTAATGTGTTTATCTAATTCGTAGCGAATGACGGCGGCGTAATTGCATTCTTTACATTTGAACGGTTTATCAACCGTGTGCTTGCGAATCATGTGCGCCTTCAACTGATGATTCGCCACGCACACGTAATCGCATTCGGGACATTTCACGTTCTCCGTCAGAGGATTACCTTCGGGATCCACTTTGTGAAGGACGGCCAAATGTTGCAGCCACGTCCATTTCTGCGGAGTATAAAAAGAACAATGAGTACAATTATAAAGCCCGACTGGATCTTGATGCCCTCGTATATGGCATCGAAAACCGCGTTTACTGCGAAACGTTTTGCTACATACGTCGCACACGAAACCGCTGATATTCGGATCATGCTTGGCTAAATGGCTTTTAAAAGTGTATTTATCCCGAGTTTCGTATTCGCAATGCAAGCATTTCATCAACGGGCGCGTTTGGCGCCACTTTTTTTTATAAGCCACTCGCGAAACCCTCTTCTTCGAACGCGTTACCATTCCACTCCTCAAATTTAGGTTTGCCTTCTTAGAATCGGGTCCTTCTGCTTCTTCGTCGTCTTCTTCTTCCTCCTCCTCATTTTCGTCACCTTCTCCCTCATCACAATCATCGAATGCTTCGTCTATTTCGCTTTCGGAACTCGATTTCTGCGTCAACTTTCGTTTTCTTCTTTTCGGTTCACGAGCAGGCTCGTCTAAAACGTCCATCTTGGACTCGGTCTCGTCTTCTTCTTCGTTCTTACTGTCGGCTTCGGTCTCCTCTTTTATCACCTTCTCACCTTGAGAAGAATCGTCTAATAAACGAAATTTACCTTTGAGTTTTTTAATAGCGTCGAGTAAACCTTGCACTTCCAACTTTTCCGCCACGTTAAATACGTCTTTTAAGTACTGGTGAGGGAGAGTTACCTGACCCCGATACAGGAATTCTAAAAGATACGTCAGACATTGGGTATTTTGATTGGAAGAATCTACTTTGATGCGAGTCGTCGAATCCGACTCGGCGTCTTTTAAGGAAGTGAGGAGAACGGGACAAAAGATTCCTAAAATTAATTTGTGAGCGGAAATGATATTATCTCCGCACTCCATATTTACGTCGACTAAACATTTATCTTCGAAACAGCGAAGTATTCCATCGGCGATCAGTTGTTGGTGATGAGCAAACTTTAAAGTCACGTCGGTGGGTGATTTTCGAGCCATTTCGTAAACTTACATTAGATTATCTCGCAGTATAGCAATGCGTACCAAATTAAAAATAATGAACCTATAAGAAATATTGTAACGTATATTACAGTATTATGTTTGTGATGATAAATTATTAATTTCATGGTTACCTATCAGTTTTATAGTTGTTGGTCACAGAAGCATTGCCCACAATAGTTTCGACGGCACAATTGAGTCAAACAAGTATTAGTAAACAATAAAAACCTCTAAACGAATAATATTAGTCTTAATTATACCACTCGTACGTTGAAAATAATAAACAAATTCGTAAATAATTACCGCAATACATTGTTATTAAAAGATTTTGGTGCCGTTGAAACGAGTTTCCCATGACGATCGATAGAAAGTAATTTTTTTGGTTGCAAGCTTAATTTACACCTCGCGATAACGAACACGCGAAATGCTTTTGCTGTTGACGTTGCAAGAGAGAAATGAACGATTTTTAACCGCTTTAACCGCATTGTGTAAAACAACCTTAACCTGGACAATGTACTCCATCAAAATTTTAATAAACTTAAATTATTTTGTCAAAATTATAAATTAAAATAAATACGTAATTCATTTTAAAATTACTATATACATTAAATTATAAAATATAAATATGCTTTAAATTAAATTTTTAAAATTGATATTAATTTTTAGGAGCAGCTTTTTATTAAATAGTTATTGATTACGCATGTCAGTCTACACTACAAAAATTGCAGCGCCCGAGCAGACCAAGGACAAACCAAAATGAACGACCATTAGTAATATTTTGGTTTGCCCTTTGCAGTCCGCTGTGTTTACAAAATCATGTGTTCAGAAATTTCGTGCATTTGCATTAATATTTCAGACTTTCAGTGGCTAATTTGAATTTTAAATAATTCAATTTATTTTTAACAACGTTATTGATTGTTTACATTTAGCTTTAATTTACAGAGTATTTGAATTAATTTATTTGGTTGTTTAATTTATTGATAAATGTCTGAAAAACGAAATGCATCAGGTACGCCCGTGTTTACAATAATTCTTGTCTTGTTAATTTTGATTGTAATTGTAATTTATTTTAACAGTAGCTTCACCGTTAATTAGTCCGGCATTTAGGACACTTGGAAATTTAACGGGTTTACCCAGAAAGTGTCAAGATAATTGCGTTGACATTCACAACATCATTCAAAAATGGAACGGAATTAACATACAAGGAGTAGACATTCTCAAACAAATAATAGCAGCGCGTTCAACTCAAAAGTAAACGTGATTATGAGTTAGGAAATTTAATTATATAACTTATTGGTTTAATTTTGTATTTGTTTTTAAATTAGTAACGACAGTGAAGAAGAAAACGACGACATTGACGATCTCTTAGGAAATGAAAAAGCTGAACACCAACAAAATAATTTGGAAAAAACTGAAAACACTCAAGAATTGTTTGCGAAATTACTTTCAATACACAATCAGATGGTGAGAAATTTACTTTAGAGTTATTTATACGAGTACAGTGATGAATTTACTTATAATTAAGGAATTTCTGAAAAATAAATTGGTGACATTGGGTGATCAATTCAAAGCCCTGTCACAACTACCAAGGTCTGCGGATTCAGAACTGGATCATACCGTCAAATACTGCCGTGAGTACCACGCATTATATAGCGAGACTGTGAATGATGTTCTGTAATTAGCTTATCTATTTCAACGCAGGTGACGCCGCGGAACAAATTTCGAAATGTTATTCTGAAGAATATGTTTTAAAGAAGACAGTCATTGAAAACGCCGCATATGCAGGGAATCAAAACGAAGAGATGTTTCTTTTAGCTACCTGGATTCACCAACCTTACATTAATAAAGATCTAGATTTTAAATTGAAGGTTATGCTAATGGAAACAGGTTCTCAATAACTAATAACTATAACAAATGGATTTCGAGGTTTATAATCATAATTTTATAAAATCGTATTTTAGACAAGATTATCAAACAAATTGATCAAACAAACATTATTGATTGAAATACGCAAGTTGAAAGCCCTATTTAATTATAGTATTAATGCTGGAACATTTAATACAGTACTTCCCTAATACATGTATTGAATTTGGGTTGAAATTAATTCAGAAGGGAGGATTTATAATTTTATTTTGATTTCCAATTTTACATTAATGCGTTACATGTTGTGATCAAAGTGAATAAATATTCATTTGGAATGTTTAAGCATTAGTATAAGTGCAAGAAAGATGGACCAAAGCAATAATGACGTTACGATTCCTCTGGCAAGGTAACAGACCAAATATGAAGAATCGGCTTAGATACTGTTGCCTTGGACCATAAATCGATCAAGGTGTAAATTTGTCAATAATTCTTTTTAAAAAAAAAATAATTGAGTGTCTTTTACCAATAATTTACTGTATCATGTTTGAGGAAGGTTAACTTGATTTGCCTGAGCCTGAAACCTTCAATTACTATTTAAGTCCCTTAATCTAGATTAAAAAATTCGGTGGCAACAAAATTTAAGGGAAAGTTCTGTATATTATGGAATATTTTATTTTATGAAAGCCGTTTGGAAGTGAGAGGGGAAATTGTTTCCAATTTCAAAGTATGCGACCAGTATTTTTATTTTTTGAACCGTCAACGTCATGCCGAGTTAAAAGTGAATGGGTAATAAAATACATATTTACGTTATCAATTTCCATATAAATTACACCTTCTATCTGCTTTTTATAGTGTCAGTCAGTGATATACTATATTATTGTACTGTATTCGACTTTTTACTGGGGTAATCGATACTTCCCATGTGAACGAAATATATACATGAAGCGAAAATCAGCTGTTGTCGCGCAGCTACATAAACAAGGGCCCACAATCTAGTGGCATGCTGGCCTCTAGAGGCTCTACGTAATTCCCGTTCTCCCTATACATGTACACCGTATTTTAGTTTCTATATCATTTATTATACCTGTAGTAACTATGATAAAACCTAATTAAACCAATACTTGGCGCAGCATAATTATTATTGAAAGTGTTTTAAGGGCCTAAAAAAAAGTGCTACGCTAACTCTTTAAAAATCTCACTTTACCATACTTTTTTTTTTTTTTTATTATTTATTATTAATTTTTCTGATTCGTTCGTTTAATATTGCTTTTGTTTTTATTATGGGATTGTTTTTGTTTTTTCTTTTATATTACGCTATATTTGACCACTATACCATTGAGAGTAATATTAATTAAACCATTCTGATTTACGAATGTTGTTTAAATCCAAAAATTTCACTATAAAATCTTGTTTGTTTTTTTTTTTTAAATATTTTATTGGGTTTTATTCTTTGTTTTCTTTATTTTTCTTACAGTTTTAATTCTTATATAATTAGTTGAGATTATTTGATTTTTATTGTTTATGATTTTTATTATAGGATTTTATTTTGATTTTAATTATATGCGTTGTGTAAATTTGTTAATTTTTCCCTTTCTATTATACTTTATAATAATTATTACTGCATGAATATTATTTACGGTAATTTTATTTTAGAATGTTGTATTTTTTTTAACAGGCTTTCTTTTTACTGTACTTCCTTACTCTTTTCATCCTGCAAGTTCCTGGTTTTGATGGTTTTTCATTTTTTGTATTGGCTTTTTTTTTTTTTTTTTTAAAAAATATCGTAATTGTTTTGTCTTGTTAATTTAATGGGTTTGTGTGTCCCCCTCCCCTATAATTCGATGAAGGGTGTCTCCGCCATCCAAGAGCGATGAAAAAAATATGAAATCGGTTAACAATAATTCGAACGGTAGTCGTTGAAGAAGCGTGTAATAAACGATGTAAACGGTACGAGAGTGAAAAAGAAATGAAGTTCTAAAATCAATATTTGCCCCCGCCCCCTCGCTTCTTTATTCGCCCTCCCTCTCCCCTCCTTCCCCCCGCGGTGGGGTGTAAAGAGCGGCGGCGGCGGCAACGGCAGTTGATCTCTTCGCCCGCACCGTACCGTACGTCTCTCGTCTACCTTCACACACCACACTCGTTTCCATCCGAACCAGAGCGCATTTCGTATGCGCCAACCATGAAACCGACGAGGAGCACAACTCAATGCGGCGATTTTCACGCTGACAATTAAGAAGGAGAAAAAAAATTATTGAATATTATCGCGAATAAAAACGAAATAACAATAATAAAAAGTTGGTTTCCGGGCACGATCATTTCTCAGGTAAGTTGCTTTACTTTATTCACGTTAATTAAATCGGAACTTGCGTCATTCACATACTTGTTCGTGGCTATATGTTAAGAAATGAATCAATGAAAAATATAAACTGTACATAATTATGTATTTGGGGGGCGAGAGGAGGGTTTGCTATAGTGTTAAAGCAATTTTAATGTCGCGGAACGAAGCACGTTGTGATATTTTGTAAAATGACGTCACACTCGAGGCGTTACCTGGAACCTAAAGCACGGAGTGATAAGAAAGTGTACAGGGTGTGTCGGGCGATCGATGGAAATTCCTCAGACTTTTTTTTCTCTCGCCCGTTTATATCGATTTGCCATTCGCCGGAAGTTTGCGTATCGTGACATGGGTTACGGTGGTTAGCGTGTTAATAGAGTTACCGCGTATGTGTGTATTTGAATGGGCGATGAAAAGAGCTATAGTAGATGGATATGGGTTGAGGGGTAATGAGTAAAGATAAAAAAAAAATCCTATGGTTTTTTTTTATATGTCCGGATGATCGAATTTGGTGACCGTGAACGAAATTTCTTTTTGCGTGGATTTTAGAGATGAGTATGCTGTTTTAGTGCCAAAAAAAAACTATCCACGCAGCCGTTGAGATTTATCAAGGGATGAGGGTGGTGGGATCGAGGCATATCTTGGAATTCTTAAAGGCCCTTAAGCAATGTTCCCACCTCGACCCAGTCAGCCCGCCCGAATTTAGGTCAATTGCTCAACAGGGTTATTAGATTAGATTTCAGGGTTTTGGTACCGCGCGCACTTATACCGACGCTTTGTATAGCCTTCGTTTTAAGATAATTTTTGCGCCGCCTTAATTTTCCTTTTCGTGCTTAATTACCGGTAATTAAAGAATAAAAATAAATTAGAAATCTTCTTCCAAATTAAATAACGAACGCACGCATAAACTCCCAAATTTGATGAATTTGATTAGAAAAATGTAATTAAATACACAAACTTTATAGTTTAATTTGATTACCGGTACTGTAACTTATAACTACATGTATAGTGTGTTTCCAGGACTGAAAATTCGAATCGTTAATAGTGGCACAACAGTGGAAAACTTGTCAATTTCTTGCAGGGTTTTAGAAAAAAAAAACTAGTCCCAAATGCACTTTTAGGAACTCAACTTTTGCTTAAATGGAATTTTAGGAAGAAAATACTTGCTTAAGAAGAATTTTAAGAAATAAAAACTCGCCCAAATTCTTATTCTAGGAACTCAACCATCACCTAAATTTGTGTTTCCGGATACTGTATACCTATGAAACACTTGCTTAAATAAATTCTAGAAAGTAAGCACTCGCGCAAATGGAGTTTTAGGAAATACAGTAAATACTCTCTTAATTGGAGTTCTAAGAAGAAAACATTTGCACGATTGGAGTTTTAGAAATTAAATACGCACAAAGTCACAATATCAATCCACCTCATTTGATCAGGCCCCACCAATAACTAGCAATAAGCAAGCTTAACTTTGCGGCCAACGTACAATTTACGCAAGTTTGCTTGAAATGAAATTTAAACTCAATACATTGTTTCTACACATCAAAAAGTAAAAGGCGAAGGAGAAATGACAAGTTTCGAAAACAACGTCATGTATGAACCGTTTTCAATTTAATTAGAGAAACATGAACGAGGTTTACGTCATAAGAGCGAGCTAATTGCATCGTTATTTGATGGCCGAAGTGATGAAAGAGCAGCGTCTGCCTTAAGCCATCACTTCAACGTCTCTTAACGAAATTCTTTTCGATATTTAATTAATTATTAATTGGGATGGAGGTGAGTTTGCGCTTTCCGCACGGATGACGCGGAAGGAGGGCGAGGCTTAACAATCTCCCAGGATAATCGCATTTAATGCGGAATGAATTAACAGAAGATGAAGTTATAACTAATCCGCGATGATTAATGAAGGGTGGGGACGCACCACCTGCCGGCTACATCTCACGAGGATTATAGCCAAGGGAAGAAAATTAATGACGGTCTCTATATATTAGTGCGACGAAATTTCAGTTTGAGGGAAGTTATTTTAATGATCACTCTCTGAATTTACATTAAAATAAATATTTTAATTGGTTTGTAACAAATATCGAATTAACGATGGAGGGGGTGGGGTGAATTGATTACCGCATTTACTTAATTTCAGACGTTATTGTATTCCAAGGTGCATCCTTAACCTTCAAAGTTTAAAGATAAAAGAAAACTGTTGTATTTTATTGAAAACCCACGAAAAAAAATTAAGAAAGCCTTGTTTAACTGGTTCTTTTAATAACTTTTCTAAGGAAGCTATTGGAATTATGAGAAATGCAAAAAATATGATGGTCAAAGATGCAGTTTGTTTACTAAAGTTCATTTCTTTTGGCTGAGGATTCTTTTTTTCTTTTTTTGCTTATAATTTTGATTTTTTTGGGGGGATTTATTCCATCATTTTGCAAACTTATTTCCGGGTGCTGTTTCGTGCATTTTTGAGCATTAAAGTAGAGACAGCTAACCCATCAAATATAGCATCTCATTTATAAACAAGTTGCACTGCCGGTTTTTCGAAAAAAAACTTCGCCTTTCTGACAAAATTTCGTTATAGTGACATTTTTACTGCATTATCTAACACTGTATGACTATGACGCAATGAGTTTACGCGTGCGCCGGAAGAGTTTTCTTTTTTTTAACAAATCTAACGAAGCAGAATAATAGATAGATAGGTTACAATTACTGTAATTTCTCTTTTTGTCTCGTTGCGCGATCGATGAGCTGGGTGGAGGGTTGAGGCTGAGAGAGCGGGTGGGGAGGCCTACCGGTATGTGTAACCACGCCCTCGGTTCAAATTGCTTTTGCGGAAGGTAAACCGTAAACCTTAAAACCAAACGGAAATATAATACTGTGCAGTATGTACGAGTATATGGTGAAGTGCATTTTTTTTTTTTGGCAGAACCAAATTACGTTATAGCCAGCTACATTATTCAAGGCGCCATTTTGTCATCGCGGTGGCCGAGTATTGGTAGTGGTGGGCAATGGAAGGGAGGAAGAGTTAAGGTCACCTCCCCCAGGGCACCACTGACCACACGCTAGAAACCAATTTAACCGTTGTTTATGGTTTTGATTAGCGTGAGATACAGTACAATATATAATACAGTACAATGATTACTGCACTGTATTTTTGTTTCTCCTTCTAACTAAAGTTAGTTTTAAAAATAAAAGAGTTTGTTTTAAAAAAAATATATACGGTGCCGTACAGTTGGGTTATATTAAATAGCGGTGAAGGTTGACACAACTGAGTCAACATAATTATAAAATAATGTCAGTGCAATGTAGACCTACTGTTCACAGTGTTCAGGGAATCTTTACCGGTACAAGAAAAAAAAAGTTTTTTTTTACTTCAGCACATATCAACATTAGGTTAAAATACGTTCTAGTGGAATTTGTGGAAAATAGTTTCCAGATGCGAGCGTATCAGCACAGTATATGAATTAAGGTATATAATTTAAATTCCGGAAATTTAGGACAAAGAAGCCGGTAAACCCATTGCCGATACATGTATTAAAGTATTTCTAAATAGCTCAGCAGATACTCTGGAATTAAAATAATATTTTCTTAATAATTATTTATTACAACGGTTCAACTTAAATTTAATGCTAGGCCCTTTAAAGTAGATGCCTACTTTACCAGCTATTCACCATTGGTGAACTACTCTTAATAACAGTTCTGGTATTCTATAAGTGGAATATTCTAATACCCTTTCACGTGGATTTTCAACTGAGGCTACAAAACAGAGCCTAAGATCTGGAGATTAATAAAGTTTTGAGATGCCTTTAAAAAGTCATTTTGCCCTAAGAACTCAAAAAAATACAAATTTTGGATTTTTTTGGTCATACATGGTTCTACTTTTGGCGAGCAAATGCTTCAGATTTCTACTTTGAAGATGCGGGCGTTGATTGAAGCCTTTGCGATAAAATAAAAAGTCTTATTGAAACAGTTTCATTACTTTTATGCCACACTGTATTACAGTAGGCCTACACTCCTTTATTGACTATTTTGTGTTAGGGAAAGAACTCATAATAAACACACAATTGAATGCCCTCCCACAGTGAATGCTATTGAATCCATTGAAAACTGACGACTACATACAGAGATGACAGATATAAAACTGTTGTACGGAATAAGGGGAATAATTAAATCTAAATAATTGTTAGAGTTGTAGGAATGTAGCCTACATTTTTGTAATAATAAATTTAAACTTAAAATACAAAAATAATTTAATTCAAGGATTTATTTTAAAAGGAAAGTTCCGCAATGTTTTTTTCTGTAGACGAGCAAAGTAATTACTGTATAATTATTAGCCTAATTCATTTACATGTAATGGTTTTATGCGCTAATAAATTTTAATTGGCTGAGTATTAACATCAAAATAACTTTGCTAAACTGAAATTTGTCACACTTAAGTTGGCAATAAAGGCATTTCAATGTGCAATGCATGCACGGCTGGACATTCGAGAACCGACGAGTAGATATCGACTTTTGTCATAATTTGTTATTTTTTGAACGGTTTTTGTCTTTTTATTTATTTATTATTTTTTTTTTTTTCAATCTTAATTTGTAAGTGAATAAATGCATAGGGCCTAATGCGAATAGGTTACCAATGGCAACATAAATGAATAATGGCGAGTTATTAGGCAAACGTGTTACGAAGTTCGGGTGTCCGGGTAAACCGCAAAAAAATTACTATCGAAGTAGTCGTATGCTGAAAATTAGCTAAATTGCTTTCGAAAGCATGCAATTTATTAGCCTATTAGCATAATCCCGACAAATAACGCCTTTCGTAGACTCTTATCGCTCTTTTTCTACTTCCTAATTGAGTTTTTATAGGTAGAAATCTAATTTAGCTAATTTTCATTATGGCGAAATCGAAAAGCTGAATTAAAAAAAAAAAAAATCTGGAAATGCAATTAAACGCTGATTTTAGTTAAAGAATTACATTTAATCTGTCGCTTTTTATCAAGGAATGTTTAATGAAATGAAAATTAACAGACAATTATTATTAGATTAACGTTCTAAATATTTTAATATTAACGTTAACCAAATGTCAGTCAAATTGATTTAAATAAAATTACCAAAATTTGAATAATAATAATTTGCGGATACGCATGTACATTATGTGTATCCACTCGTGTAAATCAAAGTGTAAGGGTATTATTTATTTTAATATTTTCTGCTTTATGAATACATGTATAAATTCTTACTTTAACAAAATTAAATCTTAAAAAAAAAAAAAATTTTCCAAAAGAGATTATTTTAAACCATGTTGCAGTTTTTTGTTTTAAAGTTTGTAACGGTAGTACTAATTACCTACATTTTTCTAATTCTGAAATTAAAGCATTTTTCCATCTTTCGCTGACTCCGTTTATTTGTTTTTAAGTTTTGACTCCATTAAATTCTATTTAAGTGAGCATTTAGTTCCTAAAACTCCATAATATTATGTGGGCTACATTACAGAACTCTATTTCTGCAAGAATTAGTATTTCAAACTCTCAAAAAACTCAAATAGATTGACAAATTTGCTTTTTTGTATGTGAAATTATGAATGTGTGGGGCCTGGAGTCTGCGAAAACGACGTCTCAGGCAATTCTGACACAATGTGCGCAATCATTAAAATTAATTAGCATCAAAATTCGTATACTAGTAGTTTAAGCTTTCTCAATTTCGCTCTAAGTTTCTATTTTTGCGGACACCGTGTACAACATATAAAGTAAAGAAATGCAAAGTTAAGAGTTGTACTGCGTCAGCGTTCACTCCAATTTGAAAAACGCAAAGAAACTCCACCCCTCCCCTCCAAACAACCCTGCCCTTATCCTCCTCCATTTTGTAACCCTCACCACCCCCATTCTGCAGTATGCGATTGTGGCTCGCGCGGGGTAATTGAGTGCGAATCGTGCCGCGCTTTATACAGTATTATGGCGAAATAATGAAGTGTAGAATTGGATTTAGTCGAGGAGGAGTTCGATACACTCTGCGAGTTAATAATGGAGAAGGAGGAAATCGATAGATACCGCGATCGATATCAATACGAATCGATCATCGTTGTTTCTTTTTCTCTTCCTTATTTTAGTCGCGAGACGCAAGATGAGCCGGCGCTCACTTCCGGTAACAAGCGTGGGCGGCGGATATGACAGTGACCACTGACGGCCAATCGGAGCGACTGACCTTTGTCAACCGCGAGGTCATCCCCGCGTACTTTGTGGCGGGAAAGGATGGTGACAGCGAGAAGAAGGAGGCGGACGAAGAGTCGGTGGACAGTCTGAGCGAACAGCTGACTAATGATGACGAAGAACACTCGCTGGCCTCGCAGTTCCATCAGCAGGCCATCGCTCAGGTGATTATGTTTATGATTCATCTCTCTTATGACATTTGTAGACTATTCATCCTATATCTTATTTACGCGTATAGGCCGGACAGGGATGGTGTCAGCTGGTGTTGCTCCTGGTGGTAGGAGTAGCTCTCTCGGTGGACCTGGCCGAAGTGCTTTCCATCGTCTTCTTAGTGCCAAGTGCGGGCCAGGAACTGTGCCTATCCAACGGAGACCGGACATGGCTCGGTATTCTTATCTGTTTTGTGAATTTAGCTGAGTTAGATTTTATAACAAACTGAAATCCCGAATACTCGGTGTAATTTCCAGTTTTTGCTCATTGCAAGCCACAAAATGTAGGCCTATTTAAAATTGAGCAAGCTAAAAAAAATTAATTTTTTTTTAAGCGAAAAAAAAAATAATAAATATTGGGGAGAGATTGAAAGGACGCGCAAGAATTAAATTTATCCGGAAGCGCCATAAACCATCAATACGCCCATTAACAGTGTCAAATCATTAACTTGCTAATCACCTAAATTACTTTTTTTTAGATTTAATCAATAATGTTTTAGGCTATTTTATTTATACTATGCTTGCATAATGCGGATTGGCTCACTATTTATATATTACATGTATTTGTATTACATGTAACAGTATAGTCACGTTTGGTTTGATTTTCAAAACAATTCTAGTTTTATTGACACAAAATCCTTCAATATTAAAAATATATAATATTATACAAGTATATCTAAAAAAAATAAAAATATTGTGTAAACTGAGCTCACCATTTGTGCATGAATTTTATAATTATTATTTTTTTTAACAGATTAATTTGCCCGAATATAGATTTGCGAAATACTCGTATAATAGGCAGTAATTATTAGGCTACTGTATTTTACGTTTTAGTCACCAACCGGAACTTTACTGTATAATAGCATTACTGTACTGCATTAGCATTATTTTTGACATTTAAAATTAGCAAATATCTACTACAGTATTACAGTGTATAATATGTTTTTTTAAATATCTTTGATGATGTTTCTTATATAGCCTACTCGTATAATAGAGCAGTAGAAAATAATTTGTTTATTTTTTGTCACAATAACTTGCATACATTGCACACGTGTCACTATTTTAAGTAGGCTATTATTTAACTGATGAAGATTTTAAACCAAAACA
Source organism: Polydesmus complanatus (assembly GCA_034692225.1). Taxonomy (NCBI): domain Eukaryota; kingdom Metazoa; phylum Arthropoda; class Diplopoda; order Polydesmida; family Polydesmidae; genus Polydesmus; species Polydesmus complanatus. The sequence continues at coordinate 8,137 of JAQGAZ010001884.1, read as the reverse complement.
AATTAATTTCAAAGTAAACATTTCAAGAATCTCAAAGTTTAGTAATTAAATAGTTGTCTGCTTTTAATTAATACCGTACGTAGATTTTTTTTTTGATAACAATGTATTTTTAGGTGTAGTTGTGCTGTTTGGAATGTTGATCGGGTCGGCACTGTGGGGCCTTCTAGGTGACTGCATGGGACGACGAAAAGCCTTATGGTCAGCCGTGTTGACTAATGCAATCTTCTCAATCATCGCCGCTTTTATGCCTAATTACAATCTACTGGTCATCACACGCTTTGTCAGCAGCTGTGGGTTAGTTCACTCCGTTTAAAATTATAATTTAAACAAAAATCAATAGTTTGTGGTATGTTTAGGGCCGGTGGAATCGTGCCAACCGCTCTTGTTTATTATAGTGAATTCTTAGACCGGAAACACCGGGGACCTAGACTCACGTGTCTGGCTCTTCTGTGGAGTTTGGGAGGAGTGTTTGTGGCTCTCATGGCCTGGGCCATCATTCCTCGCACCGGTGACTGATGAAATAAACCTTCTCGTTATCAATGAGTTAATTACATTTACCGTTGTGGTTAGGTTTGGTGCTCATGTGGGAAAAGCAACAATATTTTTGTAGTTGGCGTGTTTTTAGTCTGCTATGTTCTTGCCCCGCCATTGTATCTGCCATTAGTCTCATTTTTGTTCCGGAGAGTCCAAGATATCTATTGGAGGTAGAAAAAATTACTATTCTTTTTTTTTTTTTTTAGTTCAGCACGTTTTTCACCCCGAAAACACAACCAGAGAACAAGACAACAGTTACAAATACTTAGCTAACTTAATATGCATGACTTTTTGCAGGTTGGTCGAGAAATTGAAGCACTTCTAGTGTACAAATGGATAAAAAAACTCAACCGATGTCGTCAACGCGAAGTGGACGATTCGGACCAGGTTAGAATTAAATAATAATTATAATAATGCAACAGTTTTCGGATCCAAGTTGAAGTTAAAAAATTCTTTAGTTCTCTCGGATGGAGTTGCCGTCCCACCGACAGTTGTTAGGGCTATGTTTTCGTGGTCCGAACAGCAGAAGCTTGGTCACCGGAACTCTCAAAAGTTTCGATAAAGTACTCATCAAATTACGATATCGTTTCCAAAATATTGAAATCTAAACAACAAATCTTTGTGGTTATAGTTTCGGAAATCCATGTCTCTTCTATGCCAGCCGTCGACAAATCGGAACGCCGGAATTTTAGCCGTTCTTTGGTGTTCAACCGCTTTCTGGTCAGTAGCTTACTTTAAGATACTCAATTGTATTATGCATTCGTGGTCAATCACGGTCTCTCTCATTTTCTAGTTATTACGGTCTGTCGTTGTGGCTCCCGGAGCACGTACAACGCGTGGAAGAAACATTTTATCAATCGGAGGTGAACGTGCACCGCGACGACGTCATCCAAGGAGCCGTGTTTAACGTGTCTATCGACAACGTACGTTTTGTGAACTCCGCTTTCGTTCACGTGGTTTTTACCGACCTCATCTTTAACCATGTGACTTTCACCAATGCTACCTTTATCAATTGCGTGTTCAACAACACTCGTTCTAGTCGAACTCGTTTCACCAATTGCGATCTCCGCCGCTCGGTCTTTATCGACACGGACTTTGGTCCCGACCGCTTCGATGAAAAGTGTCGAACGTACAATTGCACCTTCCTCAGCACTGTTGTCAACTGTCCGCTCGATTTTGATATCAATTTTCGGTTAGTTACCGTCTTCGTTCAAGTTCTTTGCATTCATATTGTCGTTCTTCCCGCCACCGCCATTACCTCCTTCTGCATCGACCGGCTGGGCAGAGTTAAGCTCTTGGGTTTGTCTGATAGTTTCATTTATTTAATGTCGTTTTATATAATTTAATTCCTCCTATGTTTGCCTAGGAATAACTCTCGCTTTGAGTTGCGTGTGCACCATGTTTCTGTGGACGCTGGACACGCAGAAAGCTGTTCTGGCTTTCGAAGCTATAATTAATTTCCTGTTTGTGGTCACCTGGAGTACCATGCAAGTGGTGACGGCGGAAATCTACGCAACCAACGTCAGGCAAGAAGGAAATTTGAAATATTTATAAACGAGTAAAATATTATCTCCGTTAATTGGTCAATGCCTGCCTGATTTTAAGTCTTATCCATTAGGACCAGAGAGATGCTAAATTATTTTATTGAGAAATTTCTTTTTCGAGTTTTTTTTCTAACTAAATGTAATATTTTTAATATTGCTTGAAAGGAGTTCCATGGGTTTTAAAATTTGATTAGAATAATTGACGAGAATATCTTGTTTACCCAATATCTTAAATTTATCGTTGGTGAAAACAAGGCTGATATTATTTTTGATTTTAGAGCCACTGGTTTTGGCCTGCAAGTGGCTTTGAGCCGAGGAGCTGGTCTTTTGGGTTGCATCTTTTTCGGAGTGTTAGCCATCGACGGAGAGACAAAAATCGCTCCTATCGTGATGACCGTGGGATGTCTGTTGATGGGAGTGGTGGCCACTTTCAAACTTCCCAACACAGTCGAAGCCCTGCTCTGATACTCTCCAGCTAAATCTCGTCATATCTTGCCCCCCTGATCACTTCACTCCAACACCCAGGAGAATCACGCTATGCACCTATTTCAAAATTATTCTTACAGCAATCACACGTCGATCGCTTTCAGCAAACAAATCACAATCATATCACGTCCAAGTTTCGAAATGTAGAAAATTTTATCGCTTGTTAATAATACATAAGCCACCATTCTAACGGACATCATTTACAAAATCAATATTATCGTCTTGCTTTTATCCACCGATATTTTTCTCTCAATCTCAGTCTATTAGACGAAAAAATATATTAGATGTGCCTTCGGTGACGTCAACGCCGGCTCGAAGGGGAGGGGGGGGGGGGGGGCGGAATTTGTTGAGATTAAATATAATATTACATTTACTTTTTTTTCTTCAATAAAAATAATTTTTTGAGGCTGTTTTGCGCCCTCTCAAGCTAAGCGCAAATCAGACTCCCTTTTTAGTCTGGCCAACCTTATTATTGATAATTTTAGTTTGCGAGCAGCTATTGGAAAAGTGTGAAAAAAAAAGGGGCAACCATAAATTTATTTCTAAACACATTATTGTTTTGCAAACAATTATTTTAAAATGGGAGAAGGTAAAATTAATAATTTAGCGAGAGGGACCTCGAGCCGGTGATGTGGAACGTTAATATTTCTGCTTGACACGTCATTCATTTTATCATTCATAATCCCGCTCCAAAAAAAAAACATTTTCTTCACTTTAATACTGCCACGGTTTATTCTTCTATGCAGATGCTTTTAGCAATAATTCTTAATAGTTCAATAATAATTGGGTATCAGTCAATTCAAAAGTTGAAACGTCAAAATATTTTTATTAAGCTAAACTAGGTTTTCAAAATATTGAGGGTAAATTTAAAGTGGACAATGACTTCGATAAAAAAAAATAGACAGCGTGGTGAAACCTATGTAGAACGATATTCAGCTCGAACGACATCAATTTTAATACGTAAAAGTATGTAAAATTAATCGAAATTTTTGCCAAAAATAAAGATTAAAATTTGAAGAAATCTCTACTGCTTAATTAATTTTTACCGTTGGTTTTGTTAAATTTATTATGGATAAATCATTATTTTTACTTAAAAAATTATTCTGAAATTGAATCATCCAAATCCATTTCCTAAACATATCCGGTATAATGATAATTGTGTTCTACTAGAATTCGTTTTACACAGATTTTACTGCGGTTTATAATAAAATAAACAAATAAAGTTGTCAACAAATTTATCGGACGTGGAAATAATTTAAAAAAAAACAGATGTTGCATCCAAAAAGAGAAAATAAATAAATAAATTTGATATTACTGTATTAGCATAATTATTTCATTTTTTAACTAATTATTTACACACAAAAAAGTCAAATAAAATTAATTTTTAAAAATAATGACGTTTCTACTTTCGAAACATTTAAAGCTCAAATCTTGCGGCGAATTATACGGTGAAGAGACATAATAAATGCGTGAATTTAAAAAAAAAAAATTTATGTACGATTTAAATTTTCTAATATCAAAAGTGGGTAGCCTATTTATGCAAAAAAAAAGAAAAAATTTCTCGGTCATGCAATTTGATATGAAATGAAGGAAGTACGTTACTTTTATTACCAACGGATAGTTTATAAAACAAAATGATATTACAGCATAGCTACTATTCTTTTCAATCTCGCGTTGCTACTCGTAATTGCCTTAGATTAGGATTTTAAAAGTGAGAATTAATTGGATTACGTTGGCGCATTATTTTAAATCCCAGAAAAGTTATGTACGCGTTTAAGAAATTAACGCTGATTATTACGCTCGACGTAATAATGTGTATCAAAATGTTGATTAGTATGCCGAGTGGTCCGTGGTTCATAGAAAGTTTATCCAATTGCGATTACTTAGACGCGTGCAATTTGTGCCCCGGAAGTAAAGTGTTCACCAATCAATTTAATGGCGAAAATAGTCAAAAGTGGAAGGTCAAAACCGAGTTCGCTAACGACTTTGTCATAATCAATGATTGGAATGGGTAAATAATGAGCGCTTCTTAAGTCATTCAGTGCTAAGAAATTAAAATACCCTACTTGGATCATTTTCTTAATCGGGAACGTTTGGCCTTTGGACGCCAACTCTTCTCAGCTAATTTTGGGTCATCCTAGCTCTGTCTGAGCTATATTTAGAGATCAAATGTTTTAATCTAGAAATGAATCTAAAACTAACCTAAATTTCCAAAATAAGCCCAATTGTTCGAGTCGTATTTGAGCTTCTGTTGCCGAGTGTGGTCGATACAATGGGGGGATTTTAAAATTTTCAGTGCATTTTAAAAGCTTATAAAAATAAACCAACAGCAATAAAGCCTCCAAAATTGGCTCAGACAGAGTTAGTATGACCAAACATTAGCCGGAAAAAGTTGGTGGTAAAAAGTAACCCAAGAAATGAAGGGAATGCATGAAAAAAAAAACCACATTTTTTTTATCTAATTTTTGTAAGCAATCTCACGAGCGAAATTTTATTTATTTCATTGTAAAGATTAGTTTTGGATATCGATATGAGAGCCAGCCCTCCTAACCTCACTCTGTGGCCAGTAGCAAATTCGTGCAATCAGCGATGGAAGTTCATCGGAAATATCAATAAAGCCGCGATTATTCACTCCGGAATGTGCAATTACGTGTTGGACGTATGCGGACCAAAAGTGGGGCAAAGGTCACTAGTTGGGGTTTGGCACAGACACGATAGTATAAATCAAAAGTTTAAATTTATTCCCGCTTAGACTTAATTTTTTTTATACAATACGGTATGTAGGCCTAATTATATATATATTTTTTTTAGCTTAAAATGAAAAATTTACTATTACGTGTATTATCATACTGCTTTTTTATGTGAAAATTGGAAATGAAATTATGCCTAGTTCCCAGAATAAATTTTCAGCGTGATAATCTCGCTACATTTTAAAGCTTACATTTCCGTGAGCATAACGGACCGCTTTAAAAGGCTCGAACTAGCATGTCATTCAGAGAACCAGGCATTTAAAAAAAAAAAATTACAACTGAAAAATGATAAAAATTTTGTTCTTAAAACGAACTTCCAAGTGCAACTGGAAAAAATTATTTTGTTACAATAAAATTAATTAATTTTTATAAACTTCAATAAATCTTATCGTTTACACGCAAGAAGAATGTTACGAATGAAATGTTATTTAAACTCAATAAACCCACACATGTAATACTCAGTCTCAAGAATCACAACATTTATTTTTTGATTTGTGACAATTTTCTTGCATACGAACGAAACGTACAAACGGATCATTTATAGTAGAAAATATATTTAATACTGTAGGCTATGTAATCAGCTTAAGGTAAAACAGCACTTGCCAATTATTTTTCTAACAAATTATGTATTTGCCAACAAAATATTTTATTTTTAAAAGAATATAAGGGTTTTATTTATTTATTTATTTAAAAAAAAAAAAACATTTTAAAGTGCATTAGTTTTGACCATACCTAAGCCTATACGATAATTAAGAAAATATTTTATTACAGTAAACCTTCCATTTGCTCGAAGTTCTAAATTTCGCGTAATTTAAGTAAACAAAAAAATAAAATGATGTGTAAAATAAATTGACATGCAGATAGAATTTTCTAAAAAGGTATATTTTTGTAGCCTACTCACGGTTTTAATCAACGTACCAAATTTCACATTAATTACGCAGTTAGTGAGTTTTTCATTTTAAGAGATAATTAGTTTTTCTGTTTTAAAAAGTGTTATTTTCTTCATTAATTTTATCTTGCACTTGCGAACATAATATGTCACCGAATCATCTTATTAGTCACTCGATACAAAAATAATGTTCCTTTCGAGATTACGTTTCACCTCTTTCTTTCTTTCTTTTTTTTTTTTTTTTTAATTTTAAAAATTTTAAAAAGCTTATGGTTTTGAATTAACGTCTTCCATGTTTAAAAATGAAAATAAACATGCATTAATTAAAGAAGAGCGAGAGATACGTTGTGTCTGTAACTTGAGAATAATTCCGTTATTAAGTTTTACTTTCGGCCAAATATGCTCCCATCAAATTATATCATTGGCAGATTATTATTATTGCTGCCTTTTTTATTAACCGGGGTTAAGTGTCGTAAGGGCGGACCTTATTACATACAGAGTGTGGCTAACTGTCAATTCCTGGACGTATTGAACGGGGTGAAATGTGCAGGAGGTAAAGTCATCACTTCTCCCTTGGGTCCCAAAAAGACTCAAAAGTGGATGATCTCCTGCGCGGGGGATAGCGTCGTCATCATCAACTGCTTCAACGGGTAAAATTAAAATTCTAATTTTCATTTAACTCTTGTAAAATTGAGTTTTGTATTTTTCATTTAGTTTGGCTCTGGATATTGAAGGCGGAGGCTTAAAAAAGAAAAAAGGGCCACCGGATCTGGTTCTGTGGCCCGTTAATAAATGTGCTAATCAGCGTTGGATATTCGACTGCAACGGAGTTATAAGGAGCAAAATGAAAAATTTGGCCTTAGACGTGTGCAATCCTAAAAAAGGAAGACCCTCTCTAGTCGGAGTCTACCCCAAGCATTCGAAAGTGAACCAGAAATTTAAACTTATTCCAGCTGATTGTTGCGGGCAGAAATCATGCGCTTGTTGTCGAAATAGAGGCCAAAGTGGTGGTCGGGGAGGTGGTCGGGGGGGTGGTCAAAGGAGAAACAGCGGAAGAAGAACAAAATAAATGTTTGTTTTTATTCAGCGTATTAATTATTATTAATCTTTGCCGCAAATTTTCCATTTCTTTTGAAAATGTTTTCGATATAAAATTATTATTACCGGTATATAGAGAAGATTGCGTAATAAGTTGTTCAACAATAAGTGTGGCTGGGAATTCTTTTAGAAAAAAAGAATTGAATTTTAATCATTTTTTTTTTTATAATTTTATTTCAAAGCATCGATTGTATTTACAACGCACTAAAATTACTGTAAGTTATATTAAAATTATTATCAACAATATATGTGGTCATTTACAAATTCTCTAAACGCTTGTTCAATTGTTTATTTAAATTTAGCTCAAATTTTAATTTTTGAGATCAATGCAGCACTTTGTTTAAAACTTTAGAGTACTCTAATATCTAATACATGTATCTGTATTAACAATAGCATTTTTCATTTACCGTACTCCAGTTGACAGCTATGACCTAAACTTTTACATTTTTGGCATAAACTTTCTATATGAGGTTTGTTCTTGTCAATTTTATTGTCGTTGGACTTTTCTAACTCTTTCTATAATAATAATTATCGACGAATAATATTTAAAATAATCACTTAAAATTAAAACAATTAAAGTGTATACAGTATATTAAGCTACCTGTTTATAGGGGTAAACATTGATATGGCAGCGAATGCATTCTTGACCCATATTAGCCCAACTGTTGCCGCTCATCCACTTCCTTCGGCAGCTCGGACATTGATACTCTCCAAAACAACGGTCTGTCCCTTGATACGGCGTTAAACCCTTTGATACCGCATTATATTTAAAGCTACAAGTACTTTTTATCTACGAAATTTACCTTAGGTTTGTTAGGTGCAGCCATGTTTAGCAT
>JAQGAZ010001883.1:0-23201 GCA_034692225.1 Polydesmus complanatus | reverse complement strand
TTGTGCCATAATTTACAAAGGCCGTTATAGCGAAACGCCGTATATCGAGGGGCCGTATATCGAGGGATGGGTGTAATCATGTTTTAAAGTTCCGAACGTAAAACGACGTCATGTTTAAAACGAAGTAGCCCAAAGCTATCAAAACCAAATAATACGACACTAATTTTTTAAATTCTTTGACAAACTGCCAAGTGCTGAATCAAATTTCCGGTAAAATCAGGTTGAACATACTCGTAAAAAAGAAATTGAATCTCGCTTAACACTCGAAACCGCATCTAACCGATGAAGGTGCTCATCTGAAGCACACCAAACTCTCGCTATTTCGAGTAGTATAAAATGTCAAAGACAGATAAATGTCATTTTTCAATTCAAAGTTTCAGAATATTTCTTTTGAGTTAAATGTTTACCAAAAGGGCTGAATTATATCAATATTTTAAAAATAGTTCATCGTGACAAGTCTAAAAAATTTATTTACCAGCAAATTAAATTCCCTTAATTATCTTAAAATACCACTAAGTAATATAAAACCCATCGATTTGAAGAGGAAAAAAGTTAACTTGGAAGCAAAAGTACTCTTAAAGATTAAGTATTCTTAAATAAAAAAAATTTTAAATTAATACTTTTAAAGTTTCAAAGTTGTAAATAATTTTGCCTTAAATTCTAAATAAAGCAACAAAAGTTTCATGTTTCAACAATCACTTGCCGTCATTAGTTAATAACAAATTCAAACAGTTATGGGCTACTGTACACTGAAAAAGTAATTTCCTTTTTCCGTGCATTATTTTATATAAAAATATTTTTAAATCAAATTATTACGTGTACACCATATCAACAAAGGATTGAAATTGCAAACCTCAAATTCAAAAACTAAAAACAAAAAAAAAAAAAACCAATCAATAAAATTTAATTTTGGTATGAAATCACTACGGTTAAAATTAGGTTTACGTAAACTTCGAGCATGCCCTTTTTTAAAAAATTAGTCTAGACTAATAATTAATCACTTTTTATTTCGCCTAGAGCTCATGTTTAATGAACACCGCGAGCACAATTAAATAATAAACAGGATGCTAATATACTGTACATGATCATTATAAGCAAAATCTAATAAACGAAAAACACCACCCTTTATTATTTATTTAACTAACAAAAGTGCAGGCATTTATACCAATTTTGCAAGCAATTAATTATTCGCAGGCTAATATGACTATGCTATTAAAAATCAAGTTGAACGAGCGCATCGAATGAGAGAGGCCAAGCACGAGCAGTCAGGTACACGTCATAAACAAAAGTTAAACAGAATTGTGTTTTTTTTTTTTTTAAAAATATATAAATATGTATATTACACATACATTTAATGTTTATAAATGTTTTATCAGTAGCCATTAGGACGATTTTTGTCGACCCCGAAAGCGTACAAGAGCCTGGAATGTCTCGATAAATCATTTTCGTCTAACGGCTTTACAGCTTCGTTCTACTCACAAATGGTAGCCTATACTGTATACAAAAAAAAAAGACCTATGCAGATCGTCTATAACACTAAACTTAATGCGTATTTTTTCTTATTCGTCAACGCTATATAATGTACATAATATACGATTCAAATCCAAAACTTTAAAAATGAAACACCTTTAAACGAGTACGTCATCTTCTCTCTCTCATATGATGGATGCGTTCGTTTGAACGTCAACACGTCTCGTTTTTAAATATTGTATTAGTCAAGAGCGGAAAGCTATAGAAGCTCATAAAAAATAAAGATGTGCTAACGTTGATGTTTATCTAGAAAGGAAACCGAAGGAAATGTTTTCTAAGGAAGATGAACAGTCTGAATTTGAATAAGATTGTATACCGGGACGTGTGGCGCACAAAATAGCATAGTCTTATGAAAAATGAAGAGAAAAAGGAAAATTCGAGTTGCTCTACTTCAAATAAATAATATTTCATTTGTATATTGTTTTATATTACGAAAAGACAGCCGTACTATAGGATGAGTTCAAAATCCCATCAATATTACTGGACCGTCTGATTAAATTTGAGGCAGTCATAACATCAAAAAAGCAAAAATCGGTAAAAGTGATTCATATTAATGTGATATTCCTGTCTATTTACTTTGTAACCTCATAAAAGTCAAAAAGGATAACATTTCAGATAGCTTATATATTTCCAATTGCTCTTTAAACAAAAGATATTCGATATTTTATGAAATCTATATTCCAAGTTGAATAATTGCAGCGCAGCTTTGTATAGCATTTTTCTTTTAAAGAAGCCAATCAAAAATATTGATGAAAGCGAACAATTTCAAATACTGAACGCTAATAAAATGTATTAATAAAATAATATTTAACTATGACGACGGCAATTTGATTGAAAACATTTCATTTCTTTAGTAAACTTTTTAAAAATACAATAACGTCATCTATCCTATAGCGCATTTTTATTAGAATATTAAATGCAAATTCCCAATAATCAGTTACTAAAAAGTTTCATCGTTAACATTATTTAAAGACTTTTCAAAGCAATTTTCCTCATCAAATAACTACCTTAAAATATTTTTAAATAACATGCAATTTAAAACTTGAATTTACCTACTCCATATTAACTACTCTACTTCCCCTTAAACCACTTGCTCCGATTTTAACTACAGTAGACTTCGCTTATAACGACAAATTAAAAAAAAAAACTGAATATTTTATGATGTTATATCCGAGTAATCTAAATCCGTACAACATCTGAGAGCGATTGGTGGATTTGTATTCACCGTCGGATTTCTTCAATAACTTATTATAATAAGTATAACTGTAATTATTACAGGTTTTTAAAAGATTTTTCACTGTTTTTAAAATAAACAAAAAAATTAATTTTCCTTAAATTTGGTCCAATTTTATTGCGTTGTAAAAATCTTGTAAAAAAATTAATGAATGGAGTGTTTACCTTATAGCTTTCTCGTGGTGTAATGTATAACGCAGTTTTTCATAAGGGGAATAAATGATGATTGCCACAAGATCCCAAAACAAAATGAAGTTATATCTGAGGTCGTTATAATCGAGTTCTATTGTAATTTTTTTTTTTGAGCCAAATCCTATGCCCCCTTTTGCATAGATCGTGTGTTGCATAATGAGCGACCATGACGTTATTCAAAAACTGTAAGCCTACTGTAACTCCTGATTTTAATTTCGATTTTCAAAAGAGCAAGCGTTTTATATATTTTCTTTAATGAAAACAGAACAATAGCAAATCCTCCCCCTCTCAAGTAAGTTATTTCCCCTACAAATCTTGACTTCATGCCTAAATACGGTACATTTGAGAAACATCTTTTCGACTCGGAGCTGTGAAAAGAAGTACGGCCCAGCCCACCCCAACCGCGAAGTTGTTTTGTTCCCCGATTTGCTAATACTGCTAAAAAGAAGGATGGCAATATCAATGCTCACAAAACCTATCGTTAAATTCTTCGTCAAACCACACGGGGTTCAAATTGACAATGGATAATGGCGGTTGCTTACTAGACCATTGAGACCAGTCTGTTGGCAGAAAAATTGCGCTTCTTTATTCAACTCGCAGTCTTAAGTGTAATTTACGCTTTAGTTCGCGCCCGGATCCCTGAAGACTTTAAAGATGAATGAAAGTGAGAAAATGAAAAGCTAAGTTTGCACATTATAACAAAACGCTTATTTTGGCGCAGCGTACGCTATGTTGCGGCTCAACGGTAAACTAACACCGCGTCATCAACGCTCGAGCGCCAATTGAAATGCGCTAACTTGTCACGTGGCGCTAAAGTTATTAGCTCTGCAATCTTATCATCAAATACATTTCACTTCCGACTAATCATTACTGACAAAGAAAGTAATATATCATAAAAATACAAAGCCAGCACTGATCAATCTGCCAATTTTCACTACCGCTCCCTCATTCTCCCTTAACGAAAACCTAATTTGAGTCGTTATTAATTTTATACAATTAAAGTATAATTTAATTGCCAGTAAACTAATTATAAGTCAACGGTGATTATATCTGCTGTAATGTTTTTCATTTGGTGAAATTTGTAATGCACAACAATTACTGTAATTTAATTCTAAAAAAAAAAAATCGAATAAATTAAAATGCATTTGATGTGCCGAAAACTTTATCGATTGTTAAAATCAACTGCATTACATGTACTACATTAATAATAATAACATATACTCGGAGTAATACGGTATTAAGCATTAATGCAGTTTTTTCTCCTCTAAAAGCATTAATTTAAGTTTAAAGCCGGGTATTTTACAATCCTATTAAATCGTATTCCAAAACTTTAGTTATTCATTAAATAACAATGCATTAAAACATTTATCTATTAGCCACTGCATTTAAACATAATTAAGGAAATAAATGGAAAACCAAAAAGTTTAAAAAACAGTTCTGTAGTACATACATGTACAGTATAGCCTACTGTATTTTACAATAATATTTAAATTAATCAGTCAATTTTCTTTTTGTTTTGTTTTTTGAAATCAACATGATTGTACAGTAAATTGTGGGATGACCTCCAATCAATTAAGAAGTGAAAATGGAATATAAAAACGGAAAATAAAAATGGAGATGCGTTTTGTAAATACAGTTTTTAAATTGAACGAAAATCTCAACGATGAATCAAGTTGGTTTTAAGGTTTTGGTTTTGTTTGAAAATAAATGCAATATGTATATTAAAAATACTTCTTTCTACTTGTTAATCTTAATTAGGTTTTCAATGTTGTGTATCCAATGTACGTATGGCAAAACAATACACTAACACCAGAAAATCTAGTTTTATAATTTTGTATTAATGTCAATTCATTGGTATTTGATATTATCATGTGACTGAATCTATGTGGTAGCTCATTAGATAAATTAAAAACGCACATATTTGCTGTAGTGTTTTAAAATATCCTGCTGGTGCGCGCACTTTTTAAAAACTAGTTTTAACTTAAATTTTATTTTCAAAAAGTTGGTGGAAATTAAATCTGTAGTGCCCACCAGAAATTTAAATGAAACTTTAGTCATTAAATCATATAAATATTTAGAAAAAATGGTAACAACGAAGTGATGAAAAATAAGAAATATTTCTCCGGTTATAAAAGAAAGTTGCAGAAAAGACCTACCGTAGCTTCATTATTACTTCTGTCGACAATTTCTTTTTGTATTTGGTAAAATGAGCGCGGCAGTTAGTTATCGCCACCATTAGCGTAGCCCTAGCGATGAGTGTTGAACATGGCGATGCGGGATATCGAATTACCCACCTACCATCATCGTCCCACAACAAACAACCTTATCTCCCTCAACTTGTTGGATAGCCTATTTTAATTGCTACATCGTTCGAAACGTGCACCAACCCGAAAATTTTATTCACCACTCGTTTGCTTTAATTTACCTGAGAAAAGCTTTCTATTTATCATTCTATTACTGAAAACCGCGCAAATTAAGCCGACGAAAAAACAAAAGTGTAATTCAAAGTAGGGTAAGCGACCGGAACACGTTCAAATATAAATTTGTAAAGATTAATAATAATTAGCGCTTTTGTTTTTCGAAAGAAAAGTACCGGCACACCTCTTAGAAATTTATATTTGCAGGCTTAGCCGTCTGAGAGATCCGGCACGTAACGTCGGCGTATGAAATTCAAGAATTGCCTCGATTATCCGTTCGGCATTAAGAGCCTAATTACCCAACGCTGAACCTAAAGTTCAGTTACGTGATCACTCACCAGGACAACAGTTTTAATTAGAAAGTAAACACTAAACCCCGACGATCCTCTCACCTTTTTTAAGCCAGGCCTAGGATGTCTCTCGCGTTCTCTTTCGCTCTTCTCCTCTATATAATGAAATCATTAATAACATCATTTGTCGGAGCTTGTTCAGTGTAGTCGCATACTCCCACCACTACCACTACCCTTGCATTGTACAATAGGCCGTTTCAATACGCCACGTGTCTGTGATTACCAAACATTAAAAAGAGCGAAATTTATTTGTCGAGTTGTAAAGTAAAACGAAACCAGCTGGGAGCCTCGTATAATTACAACAAGCCAAGTCGAGCAACCCCTTCTAACTTTAATTTCGGTTGACGAGATAATTACGCCACCCTCTGTTCAAATTACGTAAACAACATCTTATAAATTAATTGGGATTTTCAATGGATGCGTAAATAAAAATAATATGTATACCTCCCCCCCCCCCTCCCGATATAAATAGAGCGAAGGGAAAAAAAAATCACGAAGACATGTATAAAGTTTTCTCTTGAGAATAGAGATGCTGTGTAAATAGTCGTGACTTGTGCACATGCGAAGAAATTAAGCTAAGACAAATAGAGGTTTACCTAATTATTAATGGCGATGGCGTCACCTAAGAATTCACGCGCATCGGGTACGACGAATGGCTTAAGAATCTTGGCGAGTAAACCGTTTAGTTGAATATTATTCCAATAAATAATAAACAAAAGTTTGCTTATTTACAATGCTAACAAGAAAATAATAAAAAAAAAAATAATAAGACTAATTGGTACTTTTTTTAAAAAAAGTTTTTAATAAAATCTCTGTAATAACTTGTGCAAAACAATCTTTATTATTTTGTTGTTCCATAAATTCGTTATAATAACAATTGAACTGAGAAATAATCAAATTTTACGTTGTAACGGTCGTATTTCTTCACGGAAACTGAAAAGATATAATTTAACTGAGTATGTTTGAAACTTATGTATGTTTGACGTAGGCCTACTACCAATTTTAGTTCTGCATAAAGTTTTTTTTTTTTTTTTTGCAAGTTTAATTTGGGGAGCGATTTTTTTGAACGTATTTTTATCCAACGTAAAAAAAAAAATGGTAAATAAGATAGATTAAACAAAAAATGAGAAATTTCGTCGAGTTTGATGGGTGTTACGGTTGAAAACCAAAAAAAAAACACTCCCTTTTTTTTTCTTCCGGAAAATCAATTAAAAGTGCTCGTTCGAACTTCAATGGCTTTGACAGAATTAATCGATTACCATCCTCCCGGTCCCCACCCTTTATCTAGCCGAATTTTCGACATCTGTCAAACTTCTAATAAACAGTATACCTATATGATTAGTCGATCTATAAAAAAAATAGCCAATTTCTAAATAGCGTGATTACTGTACCCTCTCATAACCTTCTTATCAGTAGCGTTAATACGCAACCGACATTAGAAAGTGAGTTCCCCCCTCCTCTGGTTTGGAAAAGTCGGTAATTGCATGCACGAGTAAATGAAAAAAATATACCTTGGAACGCGTTGCAGGCCTTCATGCACTGCCAGTGTACAAGGTTTTCGCGTAATTGATATTGAAAAGATGATGGATTATGCAATACAGTCACCCATTATCTGCTCAGATAAAAGGTTTCACTTCTCAACAAACGTTCGCCTATGATGAGCTATTTAGTTAAAAATGCATCTAACATTCACCCGGGGGACGAACGGGAATGCGGCGTTGACAAATTCTGACATTGAGTAGCAATCCGAGTTTTATATTATTAAACTCTGTTTATTTCCGCATCGTTCCACAAATATTTTTTCTTAAATCCTAACCAAATCTCAGTTTCAAAAATTTCTCATTTAGAAACCAAATCTGAATTCTAATTTTTAAGTGGCAAATCTAAAAGAACGGGGAGAAAATAATGATCCTTCGAGAAATTCACTAATTAGGAAAACCGCAACTCGTTAACGAGAAAACGTTTAAATTAATTAAAAAAAAAAAAAGTAAATAATTACAAAATGTAGTAAAGACTTTGCATTGCTTAAGCGTTATAATTATGTTAAGTAAAGTGAGTTAACCAGAGAAGATAGCGTGATTGAGTTCACATCTGTTAGGAATGTTCCACCAAAAGATGTTAACTTAATTAAAATGAGACACGCCGTCATCTTCATTAATTCCATTAATCTTTACACCCTGTCGTAATTATTAATACAAAAAATTAAAAATTTGCATATTATCTTTCAATTAGATTTCGATGCATCTTCAACGGCATCGCTAATTATTGCGCTTAATAAGCTTGTAGACTGATGTAGCACCATACTTAGCAAAAAAAAATACAAAATTAGGGCAAAACTCTTAATCAAAGCCTGCATCAATATAATATAGGTAAAATAAAATTAGCGATCATTTCTTTTAATAAATTTAGCAATAAAAATTGCCCGCTGAGTAAGTCTCTCTAATGACTTAATTGAGAGGTTATTAATTTTGAAACAACAGCGCAATAATTACTGTATATTCCAACGCTTTTGTTATAACAGAACCAATTTGAATAAACACGAAACTAAAACTGTTTTTAAACGCATACGTTTTATAATACTCGTACCGGTACGTTAAAAGCAAAATAAAATATATTTAAAGAGATTTTATAAATTTTTAATTACATTTTCAAAATCAATTTTTTTTTCTAGCAATTTATAGTAATTAAACCAATGCTGCTCCATAACGCAACCGAGATAATTGAAGAACATTCAACAATAAAAGGACAACTATTTTTCCTTTTTAAATAATTTAAAGGTTGTACTTTATAGATAAAAAGCTCCTCTATCGACTGGTGAAAAACTTATGAAGCTGTTGATTTCAATTTTTAAAGTATTCAACAAAATTACTATCCCCCGTTGTTTTTAGTAAATTCAATAAAAATACAAAGAAGATCCTTAAAATTAAAGAAAAATATTTGAGTTTAGAGATTTCAATTTGCTAGTAGCCTATTTTACATTACGATTTTGAATTACCGGTAGGCCTATATTAGTAAATTATGTCCACAACAATTTGGTATTTGTTGCAATAATTGACCCCTTTAAAAAAGCAGTTTTTATATCCCCATTTGGTGCACAAACTAGACAGCTCTAAAATTTGCTTTATAAAAACTGTATTATTGCATTTAAATTTCATTCATTTACGTGTTAATACATAAAAAATAAGTGGGTAAACCAAACTTCGCTTTAGTCTCAAAATCAACAAAAATGGAGTTGTCCGCTTACTGCAGTAAGCCCTTCAAATGAATGCAACGTTGACCTAAAACGTAGTAAACAATGCTTAGTTAAAGCTACAAATAATAATAGTTACTATTATTAGTAAAGTTGGACCGTCAACAAACGGAAATAGAAAGATGCCAAGCAACCAAAAACCGCTGTTCTAGAATTGAGTAGCAGTGAAATGTCACAAACGCGAACAAGATGATCAGAATAAAGTTTGAAACAAAAACACAAGAATAATAAAAAGAAAGAAAAAAGTTCATCTAAAGTGATGCATTTATCCGAGTATGACATGACAGTGTATTTATAAGTCAAGTTTCGACGTTGAAAGCGGTGGCAAGATATACTTGTATAACATTTCGCTCCAATCAACACGAGACGACGCTGTTTACTACGTCCATCTTTTTGCTACATGGCTGAGCTAAAACGAGAAATGGAAGATAGTAGCCAACGCTGCAATGTCATCCAAAGGTAAACTACTGTCAAGAGAAACAACAGCGCAGAAAAGAGATAGAAAGAAAGAAAAAGTGACAGTCGATCGGCTGGAAAAAGAAATCCAAACAAAATCGCCTACGTCAGATTGTACACTGGCTAGTACACGCTTCAATTAACGAAGAAAATTTTCTGTCTTACAACTTTGACGCTATTTACCTTTTTTTACATTGCCGAATGGAGTCTTCCTTCTTTGTTAAACAGAAATCATCGATTTCGGCTCATCGATTTTTACATTCTTTCCTTAGTAAACAGTCGTTTGGAGTGGAGACGCTTTGTCAAATTTGCACTGTAGTTTAATAACTAATTAACAGCTCAACCACCGAATTCAATTTAATTTATTTTGCTAATTTTATGTTGAACGTCATAAATTTTTATATTTTATATTAAGTGTTTAAACGATACCAGTAAACATAGTCCAGTCTTTTTATTGACTCGCAATAAAAAATAAATAATAAAATAACGTACGGTAATACGTATTTCAAGCAATCAAAATTTTGAGTGCGCATTCGAAGTAAAATATTACGTTAGATCTCCTGTGAAAGCCCAAAAATATTTGGCTTATGTATAAAATATTTTAAAAAAAAATTATAATTACGCGGTATTTAAATTAAAAAAAAAAAAAAAACAATAAATTGAATAGGCCTATTTGACATAAATTTTGATTTTTTTTTAAAATAAATTAATAATAAAATATTTAATTAATTACTAAAAAAATGACATCATTTAATAACAATCATAATGACATCGTGTGAATCGGAAAACTACAACAATAATCAAAAAAAAAAATGTTTATCTTTTTATCAATGAAGTTGTAGTTATTGCTATTGTGATAGGCTCTTAGTTCAAAAAGACTTTCAAAAATGTCATTCGTCAAAGTGGGTATACATTATTCAGATACTCTCTGTATAACTCCATTAAAAAAAAAAAATAGCGCAATGTTTGAATAATTATAATGCTCCTTAACATAATATACTGTAGTAATAATTCTCTAAATTTGTATTAAATAAAATTATACAAAAATTAATTTAAAATTAATAATAAAATAATGCATTAGGGAAACAGTATTCTATGAAACAAAGATAATATTAAAGCTTTAATCCAGTTAGTTATTAAAACCTTCACTTGCAAATTTAGTGCATCTTTGCCGCTCGATGCTAACCTATGATCATTAACGGCATTAAATGACAGTTACTTTGTGGTAATAAAAATCACAATCATTTTATAGCCCCCCATAAATTATGTCAGATGACTTTCGCATCAACCTACAATAAAAAAAGATAAAAGAAAAAGAATAAAAAAAAATTCTATAAAATGTTGACTACATTTTCCCAAATAAAGTTTAAAATTCTGATAAATTGATTTACTTTTCATTTAAAAAGATGAAAAAAAAAAGGTTCAAAAAATGAAAAATAAAATTCTTGCTGATAATCGAAGACAAAAACGAGACGCATGTGCGGTTGTTAAACTTCATTCAACCGTTGGAAATCCTTTTCTAATGGAAACGAAATCGAAGCCAAAATAGACAGTGATGCGATTAGGTTTGAATCGCAGAAACGCATAGGAGAAAAAAAAAAACTTTAAATTGGAAGACGAAAAAAATTGAAAAAAATAAATAAATAAAAAGACAGAAATGGTCATCTGTAACGTTCTTAATTCGAATATAGCAGGTGAAGTGGTCACACGAACTGAGAGCCCTTTCCCAGGCATTAAATCCGGCCTTCAAAAATCCTTAACAACTTTCTAATAAGGTAGCCCACCCACGTATTGTACGTGAATTCCCGCGAGATGAAAAACACGTAGACAAAGCAATAGTATAACAAAAAAAGAAAAATTATATATATATATATAAAAAAAAAGTTTGAACTCGGCGAACCGATCTAACAAAATTTCTTGACATGAAACTCATCCGAGACGTTTCATGGTGCGAGTAACGCAGTTGATGACACGCAACACTATATGTCATCAGCCACTAGAATGTCACACTGATATACACACAAAGACAAGATGATCTCGTTAGATACAAAGAAAGAAAGAAAATAAGAGAGGGGGGAAAAGAATAGTGAGTACTCGGTACTGTAGTTGGAAATTGAGATTCATTTAGGGTTAGTTACTCCCGTGAATCATTAAAAGCTATGGAAACCGAAGCACATGTGCGATTGTGACGACGAGATAGTAACGGGAAGGAAAAATGTGGACGTGGGAAATCCACCCAAGATCACATTTCGACATTTCGGATTATGTTCAAATTGATGACCAAAAGGCGCATTGGTAGCGAGCGTGACAATGGAATCTTTTCCATTTCAATATTCACGGCGGCACTATGTCCGACGTCTGATAGACTTAACATGGAAGCGCCAGAATTGTACGCTCCCTCTCCGCATAACTCCCTGTTGTTCTGACAACACCACAATTGGTAAAATATCTCGCGACAGCTTAGACTGAACGTGACAATAAGGGAAGGTTTCCAGAAAGCACTTCCAAATCACCTGAAATACTTTCTAAACAAATAATTAACCTAGATTCTTTCAGAACATTCCACTCATAATTCAATAACATTGTCATATAACTAAGCATTGCATACAACTGGGCAGACCGTTTCGATAAGAATGGATTGGCTAAATCGAAGTTCATAGAAAACTTCCAAAATACTGCGCCGGAAATAAAGACAAGAAGTAAGACTGAAGGAAATAATGAGTCCATTACAATATTCTTATTCGTTGTGGACGTGTAGCTATTTTGTATAATTATGTAGGTGGTTAAATTGTTTACTGACATTACTGCAATAAAATTTAATTAATTTTGGCCCTATGAATGTTAATTTATCCATCTGTTATTATCAATTTCAATTTTAACAAATTTTCAATAGCTTATAGCAAACAATTTGCTCACCTCGCTGTACCTACAGTACATACCGCTCACCTCATACCGTACATAAAGTATTTAAAGTACATGTACAGTAATCTCTTTGAGATTTTGCAACAATAAGATTCATAACATTTGTTTACACCAAAATAGAAAAATGTTTCTCCTATGTGATAATTCTAATACGGTATTAAAAACTTAATTAAAAAAAATTAATTTTATTTATATTTAATTCGTTGCAGATGTTGCGTGAATTATTAAAAAATGGTAATAAAACGCCATTTATGGCACCGGCGACAATGTAATTATGAAAAGAAAACAAGTTCATTAATGCGGCCACAGATATTAAAACACTATCTCAATTAAGAGAAATAATAAAAAAAAATACAATTTGCAAAAATGAACGTTCAACGCGCATAGAATAAGCGCTGCTATTTAATTTATTTCTCTCCGGTTTCAAAAGATTATCAGTTTTTGATTTTTAGGTTCGGGAACGTTGCCAAAAGTGTGAATGAAAAAGGAGGAAGACATGAAAATCGTGACTTGGAACACAAATTGAGGAGAAGATGTTGTTGGCCTATAGGGCTGTCGAGAGCTCTAATCACAATTCAGGGCAGCGATTCATTATGCAAGGAAGGAGAAGACTGAAAAGAAAAAGGTAATAGAGAGAGCGGCAAAGATTTTCCCCCACGTGCTCCTCTCCGAGAAGTAGTGATGGAAAAGATGAACGAGGTGAAGAATATGTGTACAGATTTCCGTTTATCGAAAATCCTTCGTCTTTACACACTTCGAACTTGTATTTCTTCGCTCTTCCATCTTCCCCTTCAATTCACCTTTCTGCCTTCAACTTTTCACATCTCTTCCCATCCACCAAACCAACCAACCAACCAAACCACCCGTCGGCCCACGCGCACACGAGTTAGCGTGAACTTGCATTAAGGTCAACGACGAAGTTTGAATTTCAAGCATAAAATTACACACCGATGCAAATCCACGCTAATGTTTATAAATCGCGATTTAAACTCAGAATTCGGTGGCGTATCAGCCAAGCCCTTCCACCTCCTTTTTCTAAAATAGAAGCCGAGATCTTAGTAGATGTGGCAGCTATAGTGTGGCTTCAAAATATTCCGAATCGATAGACGGAAGAAATCGAGAAATGCGAAGGCTGCTTATAAGCGATGAACTGGCAAATAAATCGCGTTTAAAGATGATGCCTAAGTTTCTCTTTCTTACTCTTTTCTCTCTGTTTTTTTTTTTTTTTTTGTCTACCCGATGTTGCTTAAATGCGAACGAAAAATCCAAACTCAATTCCTTCGGTAAATCGTTTAAGTTAGAGAGAGGGGGGGATGAGAAAAAAATGACGTAGCAAAGTAAAGTAGACCATTTTTATCAAGTCAAATATATATCATCGCTTCCGAAAAGTGTAAAATTTCACTCGAGTCGAGTGTAGTTTACCCGCCTTTATGTCGGTATAGCTCTGGCTGACTGACTGACTGGCTCACTGCTCGACCTCGACTAATAAACACGTTAGATGGAGAAGAAGTAGGAAAAAAAATACTCCTCCACAACTGCCGAAACGTATCTCAGCTGTAAATATCAAATTGTATACTTACAACTAGCAAATGCATTAAAAATAAAAGCAATTCCAACGTCTATTGAAAAGTGCGGAAAAGAGAGAAAAAAATACATTTTTACATCTTGCAGTTCTCACCCAATGCCACCCATCTCTTTACAATTGAAAACGCGTTATACCGCACAAACTCAATAAATTTTAAGCAAAAAATATGCGATGTAACTCGTAAAAAAAAAAAAGAAAATGTAAATTTCACTATAGGCCTACAGCATATTTTTAAAAAAATAAAACTTTTTCAATATTTTTTTCTCCTCCATCAAGTAAGTCAAGTTAAATGCAATTAAAAACATGCGGTCCATACTGTACTCTCGATAATCATTGCTTGAATTATCTTGTTATAATATCATATCACACATCGCAAAAGTAAAACAAATTTTTTTAAATACGTCAGTAGCTTTTAAAAAAAACTTAATAAAAAATGTGTTTAAACTTGAAGTTCATTTATGTATTTACTTCGGCAATATTTACTATTGTATGTTAACGAAAAAGACAAAACAACTCTTCACATTTTTTGGATTTAATAATTAAATTTATAAACGCCATTAATTAAACATTTGCCAAACTGTAGTTGACAATAATTATTTAAATTCATAACGTGAAGCTGCATTTTTACTCGTAAATACAGTACCGGGTATTACTTAAGTGCTCCCCGTTATACGTTTCATTCTAACTTAATTAAAGATAATTTATTACTTCCAAACTAGACATCTTTGGATTCTCAAAAATTTATCTTTTAACTTTCCAGATTAATTATTTTAAAAATTTTATTTTATACAGTACCGTGCGATTTAATAACTTAAGTTTGAAAAATGGGAGCATTTGTCTGCTCCACCAAGTGTCTAGTAAGATTAAGCACGTGTGATATTTTAAAATCTGCTTGTTCATTTAAAGCTTTAAAAAAAATCAAAAAAAAAAAAAAAACACGGTTGAATAGTATTTATATAATAAATATATTGAACCAAATACACCCAACAGATTACTGCAGCAGTCGAAATTGACATTTGAAATTGTATTTGTAAAAATAAATTGGTTTACCATTTTAATAAACTTTTTATTGAACGAAAACGCTAACGTACTGAGTTCACGAGCTTTAATACGAGTATACCGCATCGAAATCTATCCACCTACACACTTTTCTATCGTGGTCTAATAAATTTTGCCGATTATTCGGCGGAAAAGTGCGTGAATGTGATTTCGGTGATTTTGAAATTACACGCGTTTCTAGGCCTACGCACTTCTCGTTGGCTACAAATCGTACAGATTAATTTAATGTCTAAAAGCAGCAGCAAGTTAATCATATCCCAGAGGAGAGCTAGCCCAAATAAAAGAACTCGGTTGAATTCGAGTCGAACCAATAAATAAATAAACGCGGAAAATTACATCAAACTTTAATTCATTCCCTAAACTGCCAATTCTATTAGCTTCAATGTTATTATATTAATACATTTGATGATTTGAAACAATCACATAAAACTTTAAACTTACGGTAAATTCATGAAAGCTATTAAATGATTAATAGAAAATCCATGCACTTTATTGTCAATATAAAATCTCATAATACATTAAAACGTTTAAAAAAAACAATAATTATATTTTAATAATTTATCTAATAACAATGAACTTATTTTGTTAACTTTTTCCTAAAAGTTTAGATATTTTACATGTGTTTACATCTAACTTACGAGAAAAGAATATTATATTTATTTACGTAAAAAAACAGCACGCTTAATAAAGCAAAACTTTCATCAGAACATTAATGTGCTTATATCGTTCTTAATTTTGGACAATCGCAAACAATTTCATCGCTTGATCAACGATATGATCAATCACCTAGACAACATAAAAAAAAAAAAATTTGGAAAAATAAGTTAATATAATAGGCCAGGCAGCGTTAGACGAATTGTGCTGTTTACAAACCCTCAACTGATCAAAATACCTTCATATAATGTGAGTGAATTAGTTTATTAAAACTAATTTACTTATTTGAATTGCATCCTGTCGGTTGCCAAGACATTATCGAATGTATATACATGTACCGTACATTGTATTAGGAAATATAGCGGCGTTTCAATTGCCGATAAAATGGTTGGAAAATTTATAGGCTTTCGGAACGGTTATCAGATTTCGCTCAAACAACGTAAAAAGTGCTCTAAAACCAATTTTTTTATATCTTTTAAATGCTAACCAATTTCCACAAAATACATAAAAACAAAGAGTAATGCCTAATTAAATTTAAACGTGATTAACTTTCCCTAGCAAACTGCTTGGTTTGGAAGATGCATTCAAGAAAAGCAATATCGTGGTTAGAAGCGCGGTGCATTTTTAGCAGCTGATGGTTCCCACAGATACTTATTTGAATAGTGCAGAAACCGTAAAAAAAAAACGTTCAAACTACCGTATTATATTTTTACCTTACACTTAAATAAACGCTTGTTTTTTTTATTTTTTATTTAAAAATGAATAATAAAAATGCTATCGATTGAAGAAAATGAATAGTCAAACAATCGTAATCTTTCATTTAAATTAAAAATTGATCGTTTAGAAACTTAAAATTAACATAAGTAAAAAATATTGTACAGATATTTAATTACTTAGTAACGCAACTACTTGGTTGCCGCCTCTACTTGTAGTTTCTATTTGCGATTGTAGGCAGTGTTATAACATGTTTTTCTATCAGTGGAAACAAAATGAATGTAGGCCAAAAATAACGCAAAATCTCAATAAAAATAAAGCACAAGCACTGTTTTTGTTTTATTTTAAAAAATGTGCTGCCGGTATTTGCAAATATAAAAATTCATAGATGACATTACGTCATTAAAATATGCAATATCAATTAAATATTATTGTAATCCAATATTTTTATAAGCTCAGTAATGCCCAACTCCTTCACTCTTATTATTTTATCTGCTTTAATTCAAAAACTATTCGAAGTTATATCGCAAACTTGTCAACAACGGATCAAAACAATCTAAACTGTTAACAACAAGCAGTGTAATGAAATAATACGATCGATGATGTTTTTCAGAATCTTTTCGATTTCTATACACTCAATTTCTGTTGCAGAATACAATGTTATTGCCAATTCTCATATTTTATAACAACGAAATGCATCTTAAAAGTTGCGAGGAGATGAAAGAGGGTGAGTACAAGAGGCTCAATTTCCAAGAATTGAGTACAATAAATAATGGTCGTTTCTTAGAATAGGATATACCTGTCTATTCAAACGATTGCGCATCTATTCAAGCGTCAGAAACTAAGAATCTTTCCTTATATCCTCTGCACTACATACAACTGTTATTTATGAAGATTTCGTCCTCTATCATTCATGCGTTTTCTTATTAAGCTTGAATTTTATATTACATCCAAATTCTTCTACGCATTCTATTAACTCGCAGCGCAGCTAGATTGACAAACTCGAGAGATGAGAATCTAGCCTTTTTACTCTAACTTATTGCAGCTGTCTCGAAAACGCAGCTCAACCTGAAATGCATTCCTCTTAAACACAATTGTTAACTAAATAATGCCAAGTAATTCAAATGTATGAACCATAAACTAAATATATCACTGCAGAAAAAAAAATAAAGAAACACAAATTAAAAAAATAAGACACTATAGCAGCCCCAAAAACTTAAATATAGAAAATTTTAGATTGGCCATAGAAAAAATACAAATTATACTACAAAAATACTGTGTTCTGAATGTTTTGTGCTTAAAACATTTATATGAAATTACTCGTAAATACAGTATGCGTTTTATAATTAAAATTATTTTTAAAGTAAATACCGGTACAAAACTATTAATTCTGCAAAGAATTCCTGAAGTGCATTTCAAAATAATTATCCACGATAATTGGATTAACGAGATAATTACACTTAACTATTACGGAGTATAATACTGTATACCGGTAATTCATGAAACAAACCAATTTCTACAATTTAATTACCGTATAATAAAAAAATTAATTGTATTATTTTTCAATAATTGTAATCAGCTATAAAATATATTGCGTTCAACTTTAAAAGCTTTAAAATTTCCATCGCCAAAATCCGCAGCGGATTGTTTTGCTAGTCTTTTTCCTTCTTTCTTATTGTGTACATAATTTCTTCCTGCCGAAAGTGTCATCTCTAAGTGCTTCGATAACTATTTGCTAAATTTAGTTAAAAAGCTGAAGACATAATAAGAAAAATTCCAACTAATTAATACCTCGAATCAATTGTATCCGACAAAGTGCAAATCTCTTAAAACACCTTTTAAATGTGAAAGCTTAAGCTTAAAATGGAAAGCGTCGATTTAATTATTCTTAATGTGATTTTCCAATGGAAATACTTTTTTTTTAATGAAATAGGATTTACAGTAGTTGCCAACGCGTTTAATATGGATTAAGGGAACAAATTGCGTTCACCTCCTACCCATCCAACTTCGATGTAACCAAATTGCAGTGGCAAGTGTAGAATCTTAAGCAATTTACATCGGATTCAATTGCGTGTTTTTCCGGTTAAATGTATTTCCACCGCTAAAGTGTTAATTTAGGTGTCTTCAGAAAAGTTCCAGCATTTTCTTCTTCGCAAAACCCAACTTATTTATTCTTTTCACGACTAACAATTCTCCGGGTTTACATCGGGGGTATCGGGACGACATTAGGAATAAGAAGGCAGATGCGTACGCGATCTGGTGAGGCAAAAAAAAAGAGAATAATAATAATAAGTTTTCGGCCTCACGTAACGCAGCTGACCCTTCTTTAGCGATGACACGGCAACTGTCAACGTAAAGAGATTATATAGCGTCCAGCGGTCGTTTGATGTCCGCACGTAGATTCAATCCCGTCGGATTAGATAATTTACAGCGTAAACCGATGGTGACCAACGCTTTTCACGGTTTCAAATATCGTCTCGTCACTTGCTCGGCTTCCAAGCCCCAACCAGCGCTGTTAAGCACATTGATGACGAACAAAGTGATTGTTGAGGTTTCCAACTCTATTTTTATATTACCTCATCTAATCCACAAGTGGACACTAGATAAAAATGTGATGATGAAGCACTTATTGAACTCGCAATTTAACGCGATATTTACTTATTTAGTAAAATCTTTGCCAACGATAAGAGCAAATTCAAAGATTATTATTGATTAAGTCGACAACAATCGAAATATGTGGAAACGCTTTCAAATCTGTTTACAGTACTAATCCGTCTAATTCTTGTAATTAATATTAAACACGTGCAATTATGCTTTTACAACCAAATTGATTATTCAACTAAATGTAAATTAGCAAATGATTATTTTTAAAAAAAAATTATTATTGATTATTTTAGTAAGTAAATTACTTCATTTATCATTAATTATTGACTAAATTAGATAAAAAGTCAACGCGTGCGTAGCTTTGGCAACCAATTGACAACACAAAATGCTTTACATTAAACTATTTTATGATCAAACAAGACACGCCCTTAATATCAAAAACTAAGAAAACTCATAAAAGGTTTCACTTTTATTAATTTTTTTAATGTTTTTTTCTTCCCCCACCTCAACTTTCAATTCGTAAATTAAATTTCCATTATTATTTTCTTCTTTAAAAAAAATATAGAATTCCAATTTATGATTATTACAAAAGGTATCGTAGGTTACGGAAACGGAATACTTAACAGAAAAATTAAATATGCACCGCTGTGTGTTTCAATTTTAACATTTTAGCAATCCAAATACAAAATTTAAGAATACAGTATTTATATACCGTATTTATTAATGTGCGTTAGTGAATGGCAAAAGATAAAAAATAATAGTCTGAAGGAAGGACAGGCTTTACATAACAATAATAAAATAGCAAAGCAAGAAAAGAATAATAACTGTTAAATAAAGAATAGTGGATCAGCTTCAGAAGGATATTGTAGATCGATTTAAAATCTAGGGATAATATTCGTAATAATTCAATAATAAAACAACCACAAACACGAAACTACACCGTATTTGTCCGTAGTTCAAAAGGTAGAAGTTTCAATAATTTTTAAACAAAAAAAAAAAAAAATTCAATACTGGTACTGTAATTAAAAAAAGGTTTCATACTAAAATAAATGTAGGCTAAACGTACGACTGATTGGTTGAATCATTTTTAAACAACATTTTTCTTGAATAATCCAATACCGAGTCCGGTACTTTGAAGTTTAACCGACCAGATTTTTTTCAAAGAAAACTTACTAAATATTTTGTTGAAATTACGTTGTTTTAAAATTGATATACATAATACATGTATTATGAAATGCATGTACATAAAAGCTTACATTTTTTCAGCCGGGAATTTGTATTAAAAGAATAGAAGTCTCACCAACGTCACGTTGGGCTTCATGCTGCTGTTGAAACGTCGCGCTCACCATCTACTTGAAAATGCAACTAAATCCCTCTTTAAAAAATGATGAGACGCAAGTTCAAATGACAACCTTATTCCCATATCAATTTCCTTATCATTTCAATCCCTCTAAAAGGAAATTCATTGAAAAAAAAAGGATGTAAATGCGAATGAACTTTTTTTTTTCATTCATTCTTCAATCTAAAATAACCATTCCGCGCATATACGAGGAGGGAGGGGGGGAAGGGGGAAGAAATAGAAAATTGCGGGAAAGAATTAGATATAAATACTCTAAATAATTGAGAAAGAAGCTGTTCGAAGAAATTTTTGATGCATAAAAAACAGCTGTAATCGCGATAAGGTGACCGAAGTAAAATGCGAAAAGGAAAAACAGCGGTAATGGAAATGTTCATTTTACTTAACTCCAGCGTAACCGAAATGTTAGAGCAGGCGGGTCACTAAATCGATATTAGAAACCCAGTTTCAACGTGCAGAGATAGCTAGCTAGTGCTAGGCAAGTTGGATCGCTCGGATTCGAGGTGTTTGAATCGTTAGGAAAAGTAAAAGCGAATGAACAGGCGGGCAAAGTAGGGTACGTGACGCGCGTCAAATCTCTACATGTGCGTGACATGTTTCCAACCATGTCAACTTTCACTCACGACTCAAAGTGTGACGGAATATCACGGTGTGTTGCATTTCAGCTCGGCACGCTTTCTTCTTGCCGCTCGTGTCAAACTGAGAGCCGGGTAGGCAGGGACTGGAAGAAAAATAAACACCTTTCGTGTACAAAGATAGCGGCGTTGGCGCATAGGTAGCGCACCGACATCACTCACATTTTCTTCTCTTTACTTCACAGACCATCGAGCGTAGAAAAAAAAAGGAAAAAAAAAATTAGAAGAAAGAGAATCATCCTACTTCCACCGACAGATAACTAGACTTTGAATGCGAGTGGAAGGACCCCCAAATCAAAATTCTATCGTCTCCATGCATCACAACACTCGCAACTATAGGGTTTTATTTTTATTTAGATAGCGTGCTTCGATATAAAATAAGAAAAACAATGTAAAAAAAATTGGCGCTTTTCCACTTCTTTATCGGCGCTCCCGTTGCGCCTACTTTTATTAAATTGAATTAAAAAATTGCATACATTTTTTATTTTATTTTATTTTTTTTTTTGTGAAAAGTTAAAAATTAAATATCAATACCGGGTATTAAATAGTAAAAAACTGGTTTATTATTAATTCAATGAAACACGATTTCCACTGCGGCATGTGGTCCGCAATATTTGATCGCACCTGCTAAGAGAAGCAAGCGGGTCATTTGAAAGGTCCCTTTTTATGATAACCTGTCCGCCTATAAGGAAAGCCACCCCACCCTTAACAAAACAAACAAAAAAAAAATTAAATACAGTAACGAAAACTGCACAATATTGACCCACGGGCGTGCTAAAAAATCATGCGGATTAAATCAATTTGCATTTTCATTGCAGATATTTTTTTTTCTTCTACAGGTTAAAATTAATACCAGTATTAATTTTACTAATGTGCATATTGATTGAACCTTTTGTCAACTAGCCATTTTGCTTAGAAGCACAGTAGTTGTGTACACCTAAGACTCCTAAGTTAGGTCGGTCAGGGTAGGACAGCGAAACCAAAACCAATTTAACCCAACGTCAGATGTCAAATATTTATCGGATTTAAAGTTCTTAAAGTTGGCGATCGTCTTTTTTAGAGCAAAGTTCTCCAGCAAATTTCGTGTAACAAATACACTGTTTCAACTTCAAATAATCAAATTCTTCTTTTAAATAAGAGACAATTATATTATAATAGTGTAACAAAGTTGCATAATTATAAACGTGTACCAAAACTAACCTTTAATAACACAGTAATTTTAAAGTCTAAATAATTACTGTATTACGGAATATCAATTTTGAAAAAATCGAATGTGAGTTAAGTCGGTCAGGATTTGAAAGCAAAATTCAAACCAACAACAACAAAATAATAAACTAAATAAATTACTATCGTTCCCTTTCTCCCTCCCCCTTTTTTAATCAATGCTAAACACAATGTCATAAATTATTGATAAAACAATTACATCACCGGTACATCTCCAACATTATTTTATAAACGAGAATTAAGTTTAAATAACTTAATCATATTTAGCGTTGATTGTTGTTCAGATTTACGTAATAAATGAACAAATTGAAAACAACAACGCACTTAAATGAATTAATTCTGTTATTACTATTAAAATCTGACAATGGATAGTAGAATAAATAAATTAAATAAATAAATACAATCACAAACAAAATAAACTCTTTCGCTAATTAAATACATATGCGCTACTAATTTTTAACTATTTGACTAAAAAATACAACGTAAATAAAAATTAATAGCGGTAAACTATAATAGCGGTCTCTGCGGTAATGACATAGTAAAATAAATGACAGAGTTTGCCTATTCGATAAAACAATAATAAAGATTACAAAATTTTTGCAATCTTTTTATTATTATTTATAGGTTTTAAAGTTATGTAATCAATCCCTTATTTTTCTAGGCATGTACACGATTTTTTTCTGCAACGCATCTCTCAACCGTGTAAAAACAAAATTGGGTGTACAGTGTATTCCACTTTTTTGTTTTAAGATTTTATTTTAAAATTCTGTTTAATATGAAAATCTGTCCATGCTGAAAAGTTTGTCCGGCCCTTTAATTTTTCTCTTTGGACAGGTGTGTCATATCAAAACTTTAAATTTTAGATTCAATATGCAAAAAAAGTGTAAATTGAGGTGAGTACTAGTGAGAAGTGACCACCAGAAAAATATTTCCCCCAAAAAATTAAGTAAAACGTGTAAAATATTTACGACAATTTTTAGGATTTCGGTGTTACAAATAGCCACAACAACAATTTCGTC
>JAQGAZ010001882.1:0-23221 GCA_034692225.1 Polydesmus complanatus | reverse complement strand
TAAGTATTGTACGGTTCCCTTGACCAACGTGTGGATCTCCATCGAGTCGACACCTCTTGGCCGAACAACCCGTTACACACTCTTCCAGATACTTTATATCAGCGCGATCAGATTATACCAAACTTGTACAAAAATTAATTAACTTTTAAAACTGATTAAAAAAAAAACTTTTATAAAATCAATAGCGGTAGCTTAAAATTTATTAATTTCATTATAATATCACTTAAGTCTTAACTGGAAAATGTAATTACCGGTAAATAATGTGAAATAAATTATTAACATGGTACCGGTATTTAAAATAATCGTCTAAAAGCGCTCCCAACTTTTCAATTATTATTTCACGTACTTTATAATTTATTTTTTCAATTATTACAGAGTGCAAAAGCGAATAAAATTATGCATGAATTTTTAATTTATAATTCAAAATCCGAAAGCATTTTACATTAAATTTTATTATATAAAACTTCCTATGCATTTTGAAATAATAAAACGTCTTACAAAATAAAATGCCATTAGTTTCAAATAAAATCTTATAAAACTACTGGCATATTAATTGATTTACAGCTTAGACAAAAAATAAATGAAAATAATAATTAGTAATACAAGAAATTTAATTCAATTTCTTCAATTTTTGTTTTACACGGGTTTACGATGTCTTTTGAGTATCTGCCTTATCGTATAATGCGAGAGATTTGTGTACATACGTATACAATAGTGAGCCTTGTTTATACGAAAAGTCAAGGTAGCAAAAGCAGGCGTTGGCCGCATAACAAATTTTTCTAATAAACAGTAGATAAAAAAATAAAAAATAAGATTGACATAGATGATGAAGCTAAAATACTTTTTAAACACATCCATCTCTCTTCATCTTCCCTCAATTTTTTGACATGAAAACTTAATTGACTCCATCCTTCCACCCTCCCCCCTCCCTCCTTCTAACTTTTTCACATTAGTGCCAGGAGTCGGTCGGAAAAAAAATTTAATTTTTCCCAAAATATTGACCTAAGACTTGAAATTAATACTCAAGATTTACATTATTCGAGTGAAAATTTCGATTCCGCCGCAATCTTACATCTCTACACGTAACGTCAAATATATCGATTTGTATTTTATAGAGTGCCAGCCCCAAACAGCCAAAACTCCAAAACACGTACGTGTGTGACGTACACGCGAGCGCGCACACTTTCATTCATTTTTTTTTCTTTTTTCTTCTCAGATCGTTCCACCCACTCACTCACTCCCACCACTATGCTCAACTATCACACATCGTCTGAACGTCTTCATTCATCCATTCACAACTTACATCACACCACGGTGAGCATCTTGGAAAGAAACTCGCGTTTTGAACCGACCAAAAACGAAATAAATAAGAGCAAGGATAATATTTTGCCATTTTATCTGAAAAATCTTCTTTGAACCTAATAAAATGCGATCGGAATTAACGATAAAAATTGGGGAAGTTTCCACAATATAATGCACCCGACTCCCAATTAATAACCAACCATTTTTAAAATCGCCATGAACCAAAATAATGCCAAAATGATTAATCATTAAATTTGGCTTAATGTTGCGAACAATCTTGTAAAAATAAAGAAGGTAGTGTTCCGACTGTTTTTGACGCTATAGCCGAGGTTCATGTGCTTTCATGGGTCTCACAGAAAATGGTGCTACATCCGAGGGCGTTGTAAACAATATTTAAAAACAATAAAATCTTTTGATCATTTTTTTTAATAACGCGGATAAAAATCGTTTAATGCAAAAAAAAAACACCTTGGATTTCATACTAAGAATTCGTAAAAATTACGCGCGTCATTCACCTACTTAACCTTAATTTGAGTGGGTGGCAACTTATTTCTTCCTCACATGACATAACGCATTAAGTTGTAAAAATGTGAACAAAGAAAATGTTTTAAAATTTAAAAGAATAAAATTCAGCATAATTTCATCATTTTTCGGAAATTCGTCCTCGAACGCCAAGTTTAAACAAGGAAAAAAAAAAATTTTTTTTCCAACATTTATTTTAAAATAGTTTAGTTTATTATTCAGGGTCGTTCGGTTATAATAATAATAAAAAACCAAATAAAAACACTTTCAAACAATGAATTTGAGGGGAAAAAGTAAATCAAAAAATCACATTTTTAATTATTATTGTAACACGTCCGTCTAAACATTGCGCAACTGCTCTCCCGATTGGCTATAAACCAACATATTAATTTAAAACATGAAAAACGCAATAACGTTTTGTTTATAAAAAAAAAATAAATCCGGTGACATCTGCCGAAATCGGATAACAGTCATTATTAATACGGGATAATAATTTTTTTTCATCCTCCTTCCCCATCCCTCGTAATAATACGCGAATTTATTTCGTACTTTTTCATTATCGGGTTAGCGACAATCACGTGTGAATGTAATCAAGGTGAGCGTTGGCAGTGCCAACCATCGTAAAAACTATGCGCGCAATTTTTTTTTTTATTTTTTTATATTCATCAAAAAAAAATTTTTTTTTTATCTTTCTTTTTTTAGGTTTTTAATTTGGTGCTACCAACACCATTATAATTATTATTTATATTTGCAGTGGCTCCTGCAGTAGCAGCAGCATCTGCCGCGCGCGTCACACCCAAATCAAACATTTTCACTTACTGAAAACGCCCCGAACGAAGCTCGACGCGCAATTTTATCCCCAAATAAACTCTAGACTCCGATAAACAAATAATACGACTGCGTGTCATAAAAATACGTAAATACAAGAAGCAAAAAAAAAAAATACAAACTTTTCATCATAAAATCAAATTAAATAGTCGCCAATTCCTAATGTACCACACCGCACGTACAAACCACCAAACTTTTATTTTATTTATTTATTTATTTCGTTTTTTAATTTAAGCTTAGTTGGCATATCAGTCTCTCTGCATTACTAAACACATTCCGATCATTACTCATCTACTTATGTAACTCCTAAGTAATAATTTTTTTTTACCATTGTAGCCTATCTGTATGATCACAGTTCATCTTCACAATGCATTTTTTTGTATTCTTTTCACTTCTAACTTAGACGTTTATCTGAATCATAAATCGTAGATTAACTCTTTATTTTTTTTTTTTATTATTAAAATTTTTATTAAAAAAATTAGTTGCTGGTCATTCAAAAATTTTGCCAAATGAACATTATAAATAATGCTTCGATATTAATTTGATAGATGGCGCTGAAAATAAAACCTAATTGGAAAATCCAATTACTGTACTGTAACGTAATATCTTAACTTTACAAAATTTTAATAAACTGATTTTTTTAAATATTAAATAATTTATATAGCATAACCTTGATCACTTCAGCGGATATTTTATACCGTAAAAACAAAAAATACGAGTGATAAAATTACATAAAAAAACAAGAAGGGGGGAAAAAATATTAGCCATCGAAAATGTACACGTAAGCCTACACATTGACCATATTGATATTCAATAATACCAACAGCACATCAGTTGAGTAGCATTCAAGCGGACTGACACCTCGCTCTGTAGAACAGGGGATCGATCTCCAAACTTTTTTTGATCGAGTATCAGAATATATGGATGGATAGACGGGAAATGGGGATGAATAATGTGGAGATAAGGAGGCTAAGCAAGATAAAGATGCGCAGGGATTAGCTAATAACATTCTGTTAATGTTAATTAATATTGTAAAACTTTGTATGATGTAGAAAAATTGATATCCATTACCAGTAACCAATTACCGAGTTTTTGGTGAAATTTTAATACTGTATAAAATTATTTACTAGTTTAAAAATCACGTGACCCAATTTGCTTGGCACCCAATATGTTAAAATCGATAAAATAATGATAGCAATCCGATTATTTTCTTTTTTGTAAAATTATCAATGGAAAATCAGAATAACTTGCTTAAAAATAAAAACTTTTAATTTTTAAATTACAGTAAATTTTATTCCTCTTTCAAGAAATATCCAGAAAATCTTTCTTCAAAATGTCTAGGAGTTCAATCTACTAAAAAAATGAAATTAGCAAATCTAATTCCTTCAAAAAAAAAAAATTAAAATCAACTTTAAATAGGAGAAATAAGCTGATTAAACCTGGCAATTGGCAATTAAAAATGAACGTTGAAATTAACAGTTTGATGACAAAAAAAAAAGACCTGCGCAGAAGCAAGTGCGTGGAAACTAGTTGAAAAGCGACTTGAAATAATTAACTCATTCTGATGACTGGAACTAGTACTGTACTCGAAAGGCCCAAAAGGAGTGAGGGTTCCATCACTTTTTTTTTGTGGCTTGAGAATTCTAGTACTGTACATGTACTGTACATTGTATTTGATTTTTTTAAAAGTACAGTAGGGCCTATCATTTAAAGAAATTTAGGCTGTAAAGGACTTTTTTAAAATGTAAACTGCAAACAAATACGGAGTATAATTTAAAACGCTCTATGTACTTATTAGCCTTGTAAAGTTTTATATAAAAAAACGACCCAAATATTTATTTTTCCTTCTTTAATGTACGAGGATTTGTATTATCCGAATTTCGGATATTCGAAGTAAGCTTCTGGTTCGCAATTCTGTAATTCTTTGCTGGCAATTAAGTAAAATAAATAACAAAAATTTTCCCAATCTTACAACTGAGCAGCTCTAAAATTCAACTTTAATTAAATTTACGAATTCTGTCCGTATCTACATACAGTATATTTTCAAAACTAGAGTACAAAAAAATATATATATTGAAATGAGTTCACTTACTATGTATCTTCAACCGTATTTGCACAGATAAAAAAAAACAATGAAAATTCCGATATGCGATTTGCGAGTTAAATATAATCAAAATAAAAAAATAAAAAGGAACCGGCGCACCAATAAATTTAGCGCTAAGTGTCATCAATTGTCTCTTTAATGCGTTGGTAAATTGAACTAGAAGCGTCAAATTAATCAAGTGAAGCTTCATGTAGAAATTTTTAAAAATTAATTATAGCTCAACAAATAATTAAGTGTAAATTTAAAAAAAAAAATTAATGTGTCAAGTGAAATCAAAATAATTAACCAATATCGAGTAAAAGGGTATCGATCATTTACAGTTAATGGTTTCCACTAATATTCAATTTTCTCACGACTTCTCTTGTTTCTACTCCCTTAAATGAGAATTTAATAAATAAATGGTGTCGAATGGAAACCGGATTCAGGTGATTTCTTTTTTTTTTCTTTTTATTTTTCTCGTTCACAAGAATATCATCTTACCAACAAAAAAAATCCAAAAATTAGCAATTTTTTTTTTATTTATTTTAAAAACCGTAGAAAAGAAAGGAGCTATTCAATATACTGACGCGCTAGATTATAATTTAGCTAAATTACAAAGGTAATAACTTGCTAAATTAGAAGGGTAAAATATTCTGATGCTAATTCATACTAGTACTAGTCGCCAGTTTTACTGCATTTTTTAGTCACCAGTTTTACTGTATTTGTAAGTCGCCAGTTTTACTGTATTTGTTAGTCGCCAGTTTTACTGTATTTGTTAGTCGCCAGTTTTATGCGTTAGTCGCCAGTTTTATGCGTTAGTCGCCAGTTTAACGCGTTAGTCGCCAGTTTTACAGTTTTATGTGTTAGTCGCCAGTTTTACAGTTTTGTGTGTTAGTCGCCAGTTTTACAGTTTTCTGTTAGTCGCCAGTTTTACACTGTTTTATGTGTTTGTCGTCAGTTTTACAGTTTTATGTGTTAGTCGCCAGTTTTATGGGTTAGTCACCAGTTTTAATGGTTTTAGAGTTAAAGTCCAGTTTCGGTACCAATTTTGTAGTTTTATGTGTCATTCACCAGCATGCATGTTCACCAGTACTGGTATCATGTTTTAGCCAACAACTTTGTTTTAGTTGCCAGGTGAGGTTTTATTCCCTAGTTTTTATGTTTTAGCCACCAGTTTTAAGTTGTACTAGCCAGTGTTATGTTTTAAGCACTAGAATATAATTTATGTGTTAGTCATCAGTTTTAAGTTTTGTCATCAGTTTTAAGTTTTGTCATCAGTTTTAAGTTTTGTCATCAGTTTTAAGTTTTGTCATCAGTTTTAAGTTTTGTCATCAGTTTAAATTTTGTCATCAGTTTTAAGTTTTGTCATCAGTTTTATGTTTTAGTTACCAATTTTACAGATTAATGTATCAGTCACCAGCATAATGTTTTAACCAACCGTTTTATGCTTTAGTTGCCAGTTGAGATTTTACTCACTAGTTACAGTATATGTTTTGCTCACCAATTTAATGTTTTAGCTGGCAGGTTTTTCTTATCAATATTTCTTAGTTGCCAGTTTTATGTTTTTGCCGTTAGTTTTTATTAAAAAAAACATATTATTAACTCGAGCTGTCAAATGCTTACCTAATTTTAATTTAACTTACAAAAAAAAAAAAAAAATTTACTACTTAATTTCTGTTAATCAAAAAATATAAAACCTCGTTCTTAAATATAGCAACAAAATGCCAGAAAACATATTACCAAGCCTCCAAGAATAAAAACTTTCCTTTGCAAGCTTACACTAAGCTACTTCGTTAAACAAAAAAAAAAAAATTACCCACAATAGTTCGCCATGACAACTTAAATCTTCTATTATCAGCAGTTTTTGACTTGTATCGCAATAATTGATAAAGATTAATTAAGAGTTAGTTATACGCATGTATTACTGCGCAAGATACAGAGAGCGGTATTGTCACCTTGCAGAGTTAGCTTCCATGACGCAACAAAAAAATAAACAATCCATAAAATAATCGATAAAGCGCAATAAAGATTTACTCACAATGTAAAATATCAATCAAATGTTGTTAAATGATCCGATCAACTTCGACAAATTAGCTACTGTACTTATTATGCTAAAACTTGCTTACCCAAAATAGGTAATAAAAATAATAATTAGCTCTTGCCATCAAACCGATATCGACATGTTACGTAAGCAAAAACTTGAATAATTATACAAAATGTACCAGTATAATAATATTCATTCAAATCGATATGTTTCGTAAGTAATAATTATAACCTATAAAATTACTTCTTGAAGAAACGCGCATATTTCAAGTGCAGCTACAACAAACACACTCGTGTTTTCCCTTCTCGAAACAAAAACCAAAAAGAAAAGATGCCGAAAAATGAATAAAAATGAGGACTTACCGCGATGGGGTGGGGTTGTGAGTATATATCTCGTCTTCGCCAAACTTTATCGACTACGACATAAATGAAATTTATGTTTAACTGCAGTTATTTCACATCTTTAACAATAATTGTCGTTAATTCCCAGTAGTTGAGCGCAAATAAAAGTTTGTTGAGTGAGCGTTTTGTTTCAGAGCAACACGCAAAACCGACCTCCTTTTTTAAATTGATCCGTTTTCAAAATATGTCTTCTATAGCCAGGCGCAACTTGCTATTTCAAAATCTACGGGTGCATCAATACACGAGAGCAGGCGCAGATATTAAAAAATGAATATCGAAAACGGGATTTGAAATGTACGCCTTGCTCGAATCTGAAATGAAAAAGACGTAATAATAAAGAATTAGATTTCAACGTTTTAATATTCTTTTCTCTCTTCGATCAACAACGAACAACTTTTTCATTTACAAACTTCATAAGTCGATTATTATTATATATATAAATTTTTTTTTTTTGCTCAAATAAAAATGCAAAAATAAATAAAACATAACCACCAGCAGTATCACAACACCAAAAAGCAACGATATTATAGGGGATTTTTACGACGCATGCACAAACCACTTCAATTGAAATTTAGTGCCATTTACGTCCATATAGTAATGTATGTAAAATAATAATAAATGCGTTGTGTTAAGGCGCATGTGCATGTCTACAGTACAGTAGTAGTAGGCTTCGATGCATTATTCTAATAATACAAGCGCCATAAATACGACAATATGGGCCAGCTGCCAACCCATATTTTTCTGTTAGATAAAGTATTTGTACTGAAACAATAGTAGAAAATTAAATTACTAAACTGCAAAAACTCCGCGCACAACACTATTCCTATGCAAAATTGGTAAAGTCAAAAGAAAGAAAAAAAAAAGAAAAAAAAAAATTAAATAAAAAAAAATTAAAAAAAAAATCGCGCGGAATTTTTCGAGTTGCGAAAATATGACGACGATATGAGGAATCTGTAAGTACGTCGTAAAAGTGATTTTTGGCACCTGGTAAATAAAAAAATAAAGTAAGATTCGCATATAAAGAGCTAAAAGAACAATATGTGAGCGCGCGCGTGTTAGTATAAACTTAAAAAATGATATAAAATGAAGAAAGAAAAAAAAAGAAGCGAGGCGGTGCATTTTCAAGTTGGAGAGTCGAAATTATTCCGAGGTAGTTGAAGGCAGTTAGACGCGTCATCGACTCCTAAGGATTAAAAGTTTGCGAAGCAGTAAAATAAGATTTTATTAAGAGAGATTTTATTTTTTTTTATATCTCTTCAAAAGTACAATTGAACATTGTCGCATATGTTAATGTCGAACTAAAACTTCATTTTCTTCTTATCAAAAAAAAAAAATGAGTTTTATTATTTTTTTTTTTATTTATTATTCTCTTTAACTTTTATTTCTCTATCTTAAATGCAGAACAGAAATTCAATATAACAAAAGCAACTTTTAAAGCCTCGGATCAAAGTTCATTTTCTTAAGTCTATATCTGTTTTGCACACAATAAGTTCTTCACTAGAAACACATAAAACTTATTTTTTTCACCGGTAAAAAAAACCATTGTTGCAATATTTTTATGGAAGTTTATCTCAATATTTCACCTTTACTTACCTTCTTCATCCCAATTCCCCAATATCATTTTATTGCTTTATAATGTTATGGATAAAAGCTAAATTTGTTTGAAGAAGAACCCCCCCTCCCCTTAAACCCTTAGTTTCATCAACCTCTTATAATAATACCATTGTGTTTTTACGCCGGATCGCCAT
Source organism: Polydesmus complanatus (assembly GCA_034692225.1). NCBI lineage: Eukaryota > Metazoa > Arthropoda > Diplopoda > Polydesmida > Polydesmidae > Polydesmus > Polydesmus complanatus. The sequence continues at coordinate 14,293 of JAQGAZ010001882.1, read as the reverse complement.
CAAATGAATAATTGGGAATCTCGTATTCATCGCCAAGTAATCCAATCATTTAAAATGACCCGCAAGAATGACAATCATCTAGTTTAAATATAAAAGAAAAAGTTCAATCGAATTCTCAAGATATTGAATCACGCGGCACACGTCATGTCATTCATAATTTGATAATAAAATTTCCATTCGAATTTATTTTTTAAAAAAAGCACGTGCACTCATTTTTCTTTAAACATTAATAATGGAATTTAAATTTTATACACCAATAAAAAAAATAAACACACAAAAAAAATGTAATGTAGATTTCCATTAATTTGAATTTTCTTAAATTCTTCAGTAAGACCAAGTTTTATACCGCGTGTAATATAACCAAATTCAAATTACAAATCAACGCATAAGTCAATCAATTTTTACATTTTTCAGCTACTGATTTCATACTAGAATTACATATCCCTCGAATCATCCAATTTAAGACTGTATTTTACTAAAACTTGCTTTCTTAAAAAATAAATCCACAGATTTATTTTCTTATTTGCAAGAGCTCAAAATATCGAAATCTCCCCCAAAACTAAAGTGACATCCGGGTAATCAAAAACAGAATAATTATATGACATTCCTTCGATGATGGGGGAAGGGGGAACCGGTATAAGCTTTATTATCTATCTCAAATCTTAGTTTTACAACACCCTGAATAGCTGGGATTTTGGAAATACAACAAATATATCCTTTTTAGAAATATTAAATTGTTGACGGTGTTTATTACACTTATACCTAGCTTTCCATGTTAGATAAGTTTCTAAATAGCCCAATGCAAATTGAAAAGATGTTAAAATGTATAGCGAGATCTGGGTGTGATTACAGTAATATTGATGCTTTAGTTAATTTTGTATCAACCGCATGCGATTGCCACAAAATCTTTGAAGATCTTTTTAACCTTTGGCTTCTGGCAATGGCTTTCGCTTTTCTGGGGCTCGCTTTCGGCCTTCAAGTTATTTCGTAACTCCCTCAGCACGCAGGACCCACACCGAGATAATATATCAATATCTAATCGCAACTCTCACTCTCGGATTTATCCATAAGCGCAAATCTCTAAAAAATTGGTACTAGTTGCGCCACGGATTGCTCTGAAATAGAAATTTAAAATGAAGAAATTGAAAAAAAAAAGAAGAATAATTTAACTGTTATTCAATTCGTAGGCCTATGTCTAATTACTGCCTCCTACAGTATACATAAATCTACCTTGAAAATAATGAAACGTTTAGCTGCAAAAGAATCCTTGATAAAAAACTACATAATTTGATGTTTAAGGAAAACACTATATTTTGACTTTTCGTGTGCAATAATAATTGCAAATAAGTAAACAATGAATAATTACTATTCTTGTAAAACTTCGCATTCTTTGCGAGAGAAAGTGAAGACGTTAGACTTGGGCGTGGTAGATCCTTGAAGGCAAAAGTACAATATAAACTTTTTTTTTCTTCCAAAAAAAAAAAAATGCCGTATTTATTTTCTCCCGAGAACATACCGACGACGTACATTAAATATCCATAATAAACATGTGTTTTAGTTAGACTACATGTGCGCAACTGCAAAGTACTTCTCAGTTCAAGGCTTTCAACATTTTTCTGCTGTTTCATACTTAAAAAGTATAAAAAAAAATCATAAAACCTAAGAAAAAAAAAAAAAAAAAAGGGTCCATCTAACGCGAGCGCGATTACAATTGCTTTTCCTTTACGCTCTTCTAAAAAATAATTAAAAACGCCACATTGCCAAATTAGGGAATCCATAAAAATGTTGTAAATTTCGGGCGCGTGCACAGTGAAAAAAGGCGGTAGAAAGAGAGAGAGAGATAGGGCGGCAATTTTATACGCCGCTTCTCTCAGCTTCGTTTCGGCAATAAAAGGCAGCTCGGCGCGAAAGAAGACGAAGAAAAAAAAAATCCTCCATCATTCATTTGTAAACGACAACAAAACAGTTTCAAAATATATTATTAATAGTAAGCAAAGCTCTTTCGCTCGATGGCGTCTTATTGAGCCAAAAATTTTTCCCTTTTAGAAAAATAGAAAAAAAAACGCCGTTCGTTCGTTACAACTTGTTTTAGGTTCGGCGAATTAACTCGTGAACGACGACGTAATAAGCGTGTACTCGGCGCACTCAATTAAAAAGAAAAAATTTAGTTTAAAAAGCCGGGAGGGGATAAAAAAGAGCGTGACATGCGACGTATTTGTAAATTAAGCAGCTAAAGCTATTGAATTACCCCTTTAAAAAAGTTTGAAAAACTTTTTTTTTATTATAATGTAAACTCAATTTTCTAAATGGAAATCAAGCAAAATATTGAAAGCAGGCAGCAGGCGTAATAAACAACGTGAAATAAAGGCCTTTCCACTGCTTTTCACTTTTTTGCAAAGTCATTACTGCATTTTTTTTTTTTTTTGGGTTGGTATCTACGCAAAAATGCTAATTGTCAACTATTTCATGGTTGCCACTTGAAAGATTTGTTAAAACAACAGCCTTTCCCTTTAAAATAACAAGAGTCGACAAAAAGCAAACAAAGTACAGCCCATTGTTTATTTTAAAAAAGAAAAATAAATTATGCTGCGTTAACATTTTAATTTTCCATGTTCCACGACTTTGCTTATTTATAATAAAATCCATTAATTTTTTGTTGAAGTATTTTTTAAAAAAAAAAAAAAAAAAAACTAAAAGAAAAACATTGCATTAACAATTCATTTTTTTTTTAATACTGTATTAAGAAAACACGTGTTCATGTTTAACGGATCGATTGCAACTTGTTTCAGCGGTTCACAAGTTCCTCCGTTATTCAATTTGGGATAACGATTTATATTATTTTATGTAAATGCAAATTACGTGCTTAAAAACTCTTCCCCCGTCTTTTCTGGCTAACGTAATTAACTATCGATTGATAATTTTTATTTATGCTAATTATTTCCAAAATTCGTAGTAAGCTAGGAATTTTTTTAATAATGAAGTGTCTTAAACTTGTTTTTTTTTTTAATTTAATATAGTGAAGGAGAAAAAAAGATTATGTCAACCAATATCGAAGCGATTTCTAAGCTCTGAAATTCAAGAACTGCTCTGGGCGTCATAAACCTTAGCTACGCCTCCAACTTGCGCGTTGAAAAGCTCTGTGCCACTGGCTCAATATATGATTCTGAGACTCTAAAAAAGTTAATAAAGCAACAAAGTAGCGTTAAATCTTCGTATTTTAAAAAGTAACGGCTATTTGCTCTAATTTACACTCATAAAACCAGCCATTACGCGATTCACTCCACTCGATGCTACTACGATCTTCCGGCGCAAATTTGTTATGTAGATAGTCTTCTTCTCTTTCTCTCCAGCATCATTTTCACAAAATCTGTTATAGTAAAAAAATCCCGCCTCCCCCTTTCGACACCCCCGTATTTGGAGCACCATCCTTACTCCCCCGCTACACAAAAATTGCTTATCTATTTTACAAATTTTTATCATAATTCATATATTTGACACCAAGTATGCCTCTGCTTATGTAGATGTGTAGTTTTGCGTGTGTGCACAGCTGCATTTTTGCAAAACTAGGTTTAGAGCGGAGACTAATAATATGAAAGAAAAAGAAAAAAAAAAAAAAAAATGGAAAAAGAAAAATAGTGAGAAAAATCGCTGTTCATAAATCACAGCAGTCGACGAAAAATTAAAATTCCATGTGGCGTTTGTCTGCGAATTTTGTGGGCGAGGGCGGAACCTCCGAAAGCATCGAATAAATGCAACTTTTATAAGACATTTTTCGCACTTGTACACTCCCTTTTAATCAATGAATCCCTGTTTACCAGTCTTTTATTTCGTTCCCCTTTTCTGCACAAAGTAATAAATTTAATTCTCGAGAAATGCGCCACTAATAATGCAAGAAGCAGTAGAAAATTATTGTTAGCTCCCCTCCTTTTTTGGATATCAAATTATTTCAAGAAAAATAAAAGAACGGGTATTTGTGATAGGAATGTAATTAAGTTTAAAAAAAAAAAATAATAATAAAACTGAACTACAAATAATAAAAAAAGAGGTTCAATAGCGTAAATCAAACTTTCTTTTGGTATTGTACGAGTATAAAATATACGGTACCGGGTAGTTAAAGTATTTTTTATTAAAAAAATAAATACCGTATAATAAAAATTTATTAAAGAAACCACCAAAGTCAATCCTTTGATTTTTCAATTATTTTTTTTTTCCTCCAAAAACCTATTTCTAAAAAATCTAATTAACGGCCTATTTACTAAGTTCGAGGGGGGTGAAAAAAAAAACTGACCCACTGAAAACTTCAAAATTTGACGTTTCCGTCTCGCACAATTATTCATAATTAAAATATGTCAAAAGAAACAAAAAGCTTATTTTGAAGAAATTTGATTCTAATATTGCAACATGAAAAAGAGTCATATAATTAAAAATATATATATATATATATTTTAATTTCAAAGAAATATAACATGACGACATGTCCTACTTAGTCTTAATTAATCCATTAACTACCAATTTAAAAGTAATAAAATCCGTAGTTGTTATCCTTGACTTAAAATACCGTATGCTATCAATCAGATGTATCTAAACAATTAAAACGTTGTTAAGATCAAATATTATATTTGAATAGATAATAAACCATTAAGAATATTTCGTCGAGATTATTTTAAATTCATATTTTAAATCCGTAATTTCAACTAAGATGACTTTTAGCAAAAACAACTTATAAATTGACAACGTAAATAACTCGACCTCTATAAAAACCATTTTCAAAAAAAAAAAAATATTTTCAAATTAAAATTTAAAAAAAAAAAACGGTTAATGGTTTAATGATGTTTTTAAAATAAAATTAATTGCGGCTAATTAATTTAAAAAAAAAAAATTTAATCACATTTCAACAACATTTTAAAGCTCTTTAAAATAAAATCGTTCCACTTTTTCTTTCGTTTTCATTTCAATTGCAGTATCAACAATTATTAGAAACGATTAAATAATAAAAAAAAAACATTCAAAAAGTCAAATTGTAATAATCGACGGAAAGAAAATCGTTAAAAGATAAATAAAAAGTGGAAACAATAATTGATAGATATCTCGGGTGTTATTGTAAGGTTTTTTCAAATAACAAACGGGCACATTCGATAAAAATAAAAATAAAAAAATAAAGAGAAAAGAAGAAAGAAAAGTGCTCGCGTTGGCGTTTATTGAAAGCCTTGTGTAAACGCCTGAATTTGCTTGCGGTTAATCCATAAAACAATTCAGACTTACTCTCACTTTTCACCAATGCTCATAATAAATACGTATGAAAACGTTCATTTCACGATTACGGAAGGATATCGAAAGATTAAATCAACTAATCTAAAAAGAAAAAAAAATTTATATACATGTACAGTATACAATTATTATAAATAAATTCCCAGCAAATAGAGAGATAGTCGACGGATTGCATTTGGCAAGCCAATGTTTTAAAAACTCCGCGGATAAAAAGTTGCTATGACAATATTTGTTACCGTGTCGTATAATTTTACTCATATAAATATCCGATAAACTTTGCATAAAAGTCAAATATCGAGTATCACCGTGTGTACGCACGTATACAATTAGATACTGGAAAAATAATTTTCAAAGCGGAATAATAAATGAAAGTCGAGTAAGTGCAAAGATTTGGATAGCGTTTGCGTGAGTACGGTCGATTAGAAACTTCAATAAATATAATAATAAATAAATGAATAAAGAGCCCCTGTACGTACAGAATATACGAAATAAAGTTAGTCAACGCGAACAAATATCCGTTTCAAATATTTTTAACATCAACTCCATGGATATTATAGAGGAGAAAAAACAACAACAATTTATTAGAAAAACACCAAACATATCGGTCATAAAAGTTAATGCGTTATTCAAATGCCAAAAGTTAATAGATTTCCGGTTTAATAAATCATGGACAAAAACAAATAAAAACTTTATTTTTAAAACTAACAGTTTTCAGCAAAAATTTCTTAAACAAACTAAAAAAATATAAATGTTAAAATCTTTTAATCCTAATTTAAATTTCCTTAAAAAAAACCGCTCATAAATTTCGAGATTTTATAAAATTAAATTGTATTAAAATCTTTGATTTTTCGTCTTTTAAAAACCTATCTCAATTCCTATCTTATCTCTCTTTCTAAATGGAATAAATTTAAGAGAGAGAAAAAAAAAAACACGGAAGGAAAAATCCGGGGTGTTTTTTTATATTTAACTTTTAAAAAATAATAATAAAAAAAAACTTGGGAGATATTTTGTCAAATTTTACCATGTATTTTACCTACCACGTCGTTAAATTCTTCCCCAAAAACAATTTAGCTTTGAGCAACCAAGCGGCTAGCGATTTATAGCAATGATAAAAATTTTGAAAGAGAGAGAGAACGACGATGGCGAAGATCGATTTCTTTATTATATTTCCCCGTGATTCAAGTGGGGGTAATTGCGAGATCCACGTGTATTCGCAACGTATGTCCGCGAGTGTTTAGCAACCCAACTGTGAAGTAAACCTAAGGGGTGGTTGCACTTTCCATCATCGTCAACGTGATAAACCCAACATTGCCTCCCAACAATAACATCGATATTTTCCAGACTTCATCGTTTTTAATACAAAAATATCGCTTCGCAATTTTTGCATCACCCTCTTTCATATTATATAGGAGGGATTACCGACTTTCTAATTTTTTCCCCCTTCTCTCATTTTTTCACTCATTTTTTTCCAAAAAAAACACATTCTTCCCTTAAAGCGCAAAAAAAAAATGTAAATCCTATTTGCCTAGCGAGCAACTAAAACACCTCATTTTTTTGTTGCACCGTAGTAATAGTAGACGATGGTATCTTCTTTTCCAACCATCTACTACTATTATACTGAATATATATTATACTGTACAGTATTTTTTCTTTTTCTTTTCTATTCCAAAATCCCAAAAATTTTCTCCCTATATACCCCCAACAACTACCGTATACTTGTAATTTTCCAACCCAATTTGACAGTAATTAATCACTTGAAATTGATTTTATGCCAGTGATCTCGATCTCGTCTGCTAAGCTATACAACGTCTCTTTAGCCCAACAAAGATCACCAACCTTCGAATTTATTTCCATTGTTACTTTCTCTTTTGTTAGCAGATGGCTTTCAAAGACTAAATCCAAGTTAGCAGACGCCCACAAATCTCCACCGTACAATGTCTTGCTCTTTTTTTTTTTTTTTACTTTCTCTCTTCGATATATTTGTGACACCTTTCGCTTTTTACGGCCGAAGAGTAATAATCGACGAGGATGAAAAATATTATTTAAAACGCATTTAATTCGGCAAATATAAATTATCGATTATCTAAACTCCGTCACGATATCATTCGTCTTCGATTATCTTTTATGGCCCTTTCATATTTTGCTGGTCTTTAGCGTGTCCCTATCTCCTCTCTTCCTAGTCTCGAAAAACTGCACTCAAACAGAAGGGTAAACAATAATAATTCTTCCCTCGAATGGAGGAGTGGAGTGAGAGAGAAAGAAGATTACAAAAGAAAATTGCTTATGGAATTTTTACTCTGTGTATTCTGAAAAATTCGTCACACTAAAAAAAAAAAAAAAAAGACCATGCATACAAGTAATAAATAATGGATATTCGTGCAGACACATCACTCCGTCTGACGTGAGCACGAATTAAAACGACAAAGACAGCGAACATTATTTCAACAACTGTATGTGCAGCAACTAAGCACCAGCAAATTTCAGATTAAAAACGTTAAACCAGAAGAGAGGGAAAAAATTATACTTTTATTTTTCTAAAAAAAAAAAAAAAAGAATTTATAATTAAGTAAACCAAAAAATTATAAATTAAAATGTTCGAATTTATTATAATTTCCAACACCGGAGAGAGAGAATTTATTAATTCCAGCTTATTTAATTCATTTAAATTGGTGTAACATTGTCGAACAAACGTACTGAATAATATTACCGTACTATTATTTTTGTTCTTTCAGTAAATTTACTTTTATTTAATTGCGTTATTGTATCAAATTTAAACTCTACAAAAATTAATTTTTATTCAATTAATTTTGGCCCGCACCTGCTACTGCTATGCGAGTGGTTTAAAAATAAATATCCATATCTATACGAGATATCTAATTACAAATCTTAAGCATTTGATAGTGTTATTTAAGTTGAACGTAAGCTTATGCATTAATGCATTTTTTTTTTCTTCTTCTTCCATCCCGAGATAAACTGACTCTTGAGATGATAAATGTAATATCAATTTACTTCTTTTTAAGATTCACACCAATGGAGCAAGTTTACACGCGAAAGATGCTATCGCGTTCTTCATTTCAGGATTTTAAACTGTATCACTTTCGTTCTTAATGCAAGCAATTGTCGATCGGAACACCTCGGCGTATTGGATCATTTGATGTTAGACAAATGATTGTACAAATCGAAGAATCGAGTAATCACTGTCTCTCTCTCTCTCACTCTGTCTCTTTCCACCCACCGACAACTCACCACCCATACACAACCTCCCTGAAAACTAGGATTAGCAAGCATATACTCCGATCGACGCCGCAGTCCTTGCCACTTGTAGATTCGACTGATTTCCGCCTCACCATCAATCATTCATTTTTTTTTTTGCTCTCTCGTTCGCCCTCCCCACCCTCAATCGCATCTCTTCTACCCACTGCGAACGTCATCCCTCGTGTCAGTTCGCTAACAATAACGACTTAATGCTGTTGATATTGTCTGTACTTTCGTATCCATTTTCTATTCGTCACTTTTTAACCACATTTCAATTTTTTCTTTTTTTTTTAGCTCTCTCTCTCTCCCTTCAAATTACTCTCCTCGTGTTTCTTCTCCACTTTCATTCAAAATAGTTCATTGTCTCGTAATGCATGTGAAAAGGTTAACTACGGAATTCGAAAAAAACACAATTTGGCCACCACTCCCCGGTTTGTTTACGTAGAAAATGTTGGCATTGGAGGTCCCGTGACCACGTTCCGCTTGCCAAAACGTTAAATCAGCGAATGAAAACGACAAGCAACTGGTCAACAAAAAACGAAATAATAATAAATAAAATAATGGGAGCTCGTTTTCAAAACAAATTTTATTTTAAGTAAATGTATGTTTGCAAGTTCCAAATGACCGACTGACTTGTGATAGACCAACTCCTTTATTTAGAGATACAGTACTCCAACTAGAGCACGGTGTGTGCAATAACACCGAAATACTAATTAAGAATTAGATTCATGTTACCATTCATTTATTATAGCGATTGACAGGCTCAACTTTACGTGCCAAGTTGAATGATGTACCGGATGAACAGGAATGATAAATTGGAAATACCATCCATAATTTTTAACCTAGAGATCGAAAAATTACTCTAAAAGCAATAAAACATCTTATTTGTTTTTAAATCCTTTTTAATGCCCCCATGCTTTGACCTTTTTTCTACTAAAAACTCTCCTCTTGTTGCAAACTTCCAGACAAAAAAATATTTCAAGTTGTTTATATGTAAAAAAAGACGTTTAGTCAAAACAATTTAGATGCTTCTGACGTCATCAAATAATTCAACAAAAAAAATAAATAAATAATTTTAAAGATCAGAATGCTAACCTTCACATTTTTGCCCATCTATATCACAAACATATCGCATACAGTAGTAACCCACAGAATAGGAGTTTTTATCGACTCAAATTTCATTATGTTGTCTTTATTAATAATTGTTAGCGATGCAAATTTTAGTTGCTTTTATTTGAATTTTATTGTAATTATTCTGTTCGTAAAATGATAAATTTTTTAAAGCTTTAACGTCTCTAAGGACGATCGAGTAATTGGACAATCGAGTTAATCGGATCCAAATGGTTCAATAGCATTATTAGGTCTACATTCATCCCAAAAAAGTTGCTTAATTGTGTTACTTATTCGCTTAATAGTAAACTTTATAAACAATTTTTGCGATGTTAGAACTTTCTAGGTTAGAAAAATTCAAATGGAAACTGATAGTTTTGTCTTTTATTTTGTTTGGAACCTATTCAGCAGATGTAACTTAATCAAGATTTATGACTTTTTTTTAAATTTTTTAGTTTAAGTACTTTATCAAAAAATTGTAAATAGGTAATACTACAATAATTGTAATTAGGTAATGCTACAAAGTTTCAATATTGTGAAGTTATGTCAATCTTGTCAACCTTAATTAAGTTTTGATTGAAAATATGAAAACCACGCCAATGATTAATATAAAAAAACAACCTTACTGTACACGTAGAGAAAATACTGCACGAAGAAAATAGCTTTGGCTTCAAAAATACCCATGCAATGAGATATAATAAATTCGAAGATTTTTTTTTTTTTGCGCTTAAACTAAAAACAAATGCGGCGAATAAAGTTGGCGACCGTCTGCCGACCAACTTTTGTTTCAATATTTACCTTTTTGTTGATTGAGCGGTAAATTTCCCATTCGGTCGTGTATTTCGCCAACTAAACGTCAACCGAGTGTTTACCGAACAATATTCTATTATAGCGAAGGCTTCTATGCCCGAAGCAATGTAGTGGCATGTTTATGGGGGGAGACATGAAATAAAACTTTGTCGTTTCTCATCGTTAAATAAATAATTGATTTAGAAATTAAACGCATTAATTCGGCTAACAATATGATTTTCACTTGCCAAGTAATCTATTTAGATATTTTTTGTAATTTATTGAGTACCGGTAAGATTTCAACCACTGCACTTTTAGAATTGGCTTCCTTAAATAATATAAAGATTATTATTTAACCAAAATCAAAAATAATTTCAAATACCGGTGATTAAGTATATTTTCAACTGAAATGATCAAAATATTTATTGCTGAAAAAGCCTTTATAACTTCGCTATTAATGCTTAGACATGCAGACTGGTCGAGACAGTGAATTCAAGTGTTATTAAAAGACACTATAACATATAAATACAATTTTAAAAACAAATTAACATCAAAAAGGTGACAGACCTTGTTGATTAGGACGCGTTGTGCATAATAAAAATATAAGCCCCGTACATGAAAATTCAATATTGTTTTAAGCGTTAATTGAATATCAGACATCAAGTAATGGTCTAATAAAATAATATACCGGTACTTAAAAGTTACATACTGTACATAATTATAATTATACCGTACTAAAAATATTTTTTTTTTGCCTGGCCTTACCCTTGTCACCCCAAATAAGTATTCAAAATAAGCCATAGAAATCGCATAAATTATTCATTAAATTTTTATTTAATTACCATATGCGCATTCAAATGCATGCTCAATTTGCAAATCATAGTAAACATTACCAAAGGTCGTGTAGCATTTCACCGATATTATTATTTCTCTGTCTATACATTTCATTAAAGAACAAGAATAAAAAATCATTTCAGACTGTACGCATGATTTTTTTTTTTTTTAATATTATTATTGTGATTTTAATAACTTTACTCCTCCACCCTCACACCCTTTTTCTTCTCTTTCAAACTTGATATGTAAAACGAATCTTAAACCAATTTTTCTACGTTCTACCAATTTAGTTAATTGAGGCCAAATTAAAGTTTCCACCCTCGTTTTAGATGATGAACGATGCTTTTTTTCCCTTTTTTTCTCACTCTTTTTTGCACTTTGCATTATCGACTTAGAAAACGTTCATCAACCCCGTTCGTTTCTTATCAGAAAAAAAAATATATATATAACCAATTTTTTCTCTCAATCGCTCAAAAAAATTAGATAAATAAAAATTAAGTCAATATCTGGAACCATAACTAGAAAAAGAAAAAATATATATAAAAATGGGAAGAAAAAAAATGGTGTTTTTTAAAATTTTAAATCCGCGCAACACTCTATAATTATTAATTTGGTTCCTTGCTACTTACAGGATGAACAAGGTTTACATTCGATTACACGGCCTTAGCGTTGAAATATAAACAAACTTAAGGTATGCGCAATTAAATAGGTAAAGCACATGTGTTTTCCTACAGTACTGTACAGTATATACCACCACTTTACCCCTTATGACAGTTTTTCACCAACGTTTTTCGTCATGCGCGGTCATAAAGCCATCACTCAAACTCAGCTGGCACATGTTTGTCCTCAATTATATTAATTGGCTGCAATTTTATCCAAACGCGTCCGATATTAAATTTATGAAAACGATGACAAAGCCCGTTCACATATTTCATCGTTAATATAGATTTTAATCCCTTCTCCTTCCGATATAAAATCCCCCAAAATCTACACTTTGTCCCTCGACTCGCTCAAATATACACTAGGTGTCAAATTTCTATTAGATATACCAACAATTTTTCTTCATCACCCCATCATAAAAAAAAAAAAAATAACCAAACAAATATACAAGGCGAGTAATAATCATCGAAAACATTCATCTTACTTAGATATATTGAAATATGGAAACCAGCTCCGCTTTTTTCTTCAAAAAAAAAAAAAATTCCGATACATGTACATTAATATTTTCAGTTGCAAATAATAATTATTGGTCGGGTAAAGTATAGGTCGATCATCGAGTTCAAATTTTTTTGAGTGTTGAAATCGGGTTATTGGAATTTAACACTCTGCCTCGTTTCTCAAAAAAATTCTTATTTTCAATTTTAAAAATTTATATATTAATAAAAATACACTAACCTTCATTTTCAGAACTGACAATCAACATTAAACATTTATCCCCTCTGCCAACGAAAGAGTAGAAGGAGTTAAAACATGCAAATGACATCGATCACTCAACCACTTCAACACGGAATGTCCATTAAATTGATAAAAATTTTAGTGATGAAAAACGGAGAATAAATTATTAAACGATAGAGAAAAAGCTGTTCTCAGCAAAAATATTACGGTGCCTCTTTGCAAATAATAAAATTGCGACAAATTCCAATCAAACTCTGAGTCCGCCCGCAATGTTATCAAAAATCACATTTGGAATTATTGTTAGTTTTGATACCTCGACAAATAAACGAGTTATCGTAAACACACAAATAAACTAAAAGATAGCATTTTTTTTTTTCTGTAAATCTAGCTTGATACTTGTCCGTTATTTAAATCTCAAAAAAAAAATAAATAAATAAATCAAAACGTTTCAGGTTTTAAGAAAACGTAAACACCGGTATTAAAAAATAAGAAGAGACTTAAAATTAAATACAGTATGTCTTCTTATGAAAGCATTTTTAATTTTAATATTATAGTATGTTATTGTAAAAATTGGCAAATTATCATGTACCAGTAGTAAAACAATTATTTCTGTATGCACCCTTGATCAATTGTTTACGAAATTTAAAATAGCCTGAAAAACAATGAAACCGCATAAATGTTAATTTGGCTAAACCTTGCTTGCTATTAGCCTACATAAAAACAAATTTAAGCCGCTTGGGACCTTCTAAAAATGCCCTTGTCAAATTCAAGTTGTACAGTAGATAATAACCTTTCGTTTAAACATTTTTGCAACGTAGATCAAAACAAATGCAAGCGTGAAAAAAAAAATTGCATTTGCTAAAAATAATATTGCAGTCAATCAAAATACAAAAATATCCAATAAATTCAAAGTCAGTCGACCAAAATAAAAAAAAAAAATACCACACAACGCAATTAAAAACTTGCTCACTGCTGTCATATTGATTGAATAAAAATAATCATTTTCACCTCTAATAAAAAAGGCCACCTGACAATAATAACAACAACGGCGATCATATAGAATCCGATCCATATTTTCGATATTAAACACGCCCAACGCCTTTTGTTTAGTATAAAAAAAGCTTCATTTCTTGCGCATACTTTTGCTAATAAATAATTGGCTCGTAGAAATGATTTGAAAGTAAATGTTGTATTGCCATGCGCAGTTTTCTAGTGTTTCAAAATAGCACGTATTCCCCCGTGACTCGCTAAAGCGTCGCGAGAGAAGAATGTAATCTGATGTGGCGCCGCTTTAAAGCGCCCCCACCCGTCTTCTTCTTCTTCACCCACCCCCGCGCTCACACAATAGAAAAGATTTTAATGTAAGTTAATCCTTCGTGTGTACTTGACGTACTGTTTTTGAGGTTGAACTTTGATTTTTCGACGAATGCACGCATACCTCGTTGCCAGTTAAGAAATTGAAAATAAACAAACAAAAAAAAAAAACCAAGTACAGTATTATAACGTACTAGCTGAAGTACCCGTGCTTTGCAACGGGAGGGCGGCTTGTTCATGTCAGGACCGTTACATTTGACATAAAGAAAAACATAATCTATTTCTTCGTAACTACCAGTATAATATATATAAACTATATGTACATGTA
>JAQGAZ010001881.1:0-23239 GCA_034692225.1 Polydesmus complanatus | reverse complement strand
ATGTTGCGTGAGATCGATGCGTTCGGAAAAGAGAAGATGGAGGAGGAGGTGCGGAAGCTGCGCCGAGCGACTGAGGAGAAGTACGAGTTGTGCGTGGACGAAGAAGCCACTTTGAAGGAGAACGAAAATATATACGAAATAGCATTGTTTAAGCTGAAGCAAGAAGCTGAAAGCCACTCGGTGTGTGGGGAGTTAACGGCGGATTATTATCATTTGTGGTCGAGCGTATTTTCGAACCAAAAGGCATTTTTCGCGGAAAGCGAGTGGGTTCTGAGCTTACAAGAAATTCAATTGTCCTTCTCCATTGACGTGTATTTGTTTTGGAGAGCCCACCTATCCTTCCTCATGCGTCACCGTATTATTATGAGCCAGTTAAGGACCCAATTCGCCTTTTTGTCTGGGTGAGAAATTGGCAAAATGATGAATTTTGACTACACTTTTTTTCTTTTATGTTTTTGAAAATATAAAAACCAATGTCGACATTGTTGTTCCCCCCGCCCACCCACACAGTTTCATTAAATGTTTTTATTGAGCGCTTATTAATAATTATTAATAATATTCTAATTATAAGGTGAAGGAGTGCGGCGTGTTGGTTCGCACGTAGACCGACGGTTTGAAATTGGAACGCGTGATGTTTGTATTTGCGTATGGAACGAGAGCAGCTGTCATCGTCATCGATTAACGAGGAGATTGCGTAATACATTTCCGAGATTTAATATCGATTAAAAACGAGAAACCAATATTATACTTCGCTCGATTTATAAGGTTCGCTAATTTCATTGCGTTAAATTACACTTTAAAAATTAAAAGGATTTGAATTCATTTTTTTTAAAAAAAAAAAAAAGAAGATTAACGAAGCTATTCTCTTTATGGTAATCAAACTTATTCTTATTTTTATTATTTTAATTCTGTATATTTTCTTAAATAAAATTTTTGAGCAATATTAATTTTGTTAAGTAACTCTTTAAATCTAAAGATTAAATTAGCTTAATCTAGAATTTTTAATCCAATGATCACGAAATCACGCAATGATAATTTTGATTAATGTTGATTTCCGATGAATTTCGATTATGATTAAAAAAAATTATCGTAAAATTTTACCCCCAAAAAAAATAATAAATAAATATTTCAAAATTATTTTCTATCAGTTTCCGGGTTGTTAATATAAATATTGTTTTTTTCTTCCTCCCCAAAAAATAAATAAATAATTTCCAATTCTCAAATTAAATGTTACGTGATTTATACGAACAAAATTACTGTAATTTAATTACCGCGTAGTAATTAATAAACTTAAAAAAAAGTTATCGCGATTGAAATTTAAGAAATCAAAATACTGCGCCCATAATTATTATGCGAAAATCAATAGATGGAACGTCATTTGATTAATCACGTCGTGGAATAATAATTATTGAAGAGTGGCAATAATTTTTTGTTTATTTTAAGGTCAACTTTCAAAATGTCGTTGCATGTACTGTTATGAAACGAAACGAATACAAATCGATGAATCGAAACGAAAACAAAATCTTCAAACTTAACTTTCATTTTCCTCATTTTTTAAAAAAAAAAAAATAAATAAATAAAGCGAACGAAATAAAAATATATCTTGAATTTTTTTTCAAAAATTCGAAAATTCCAAGCAAAAGACTCCCTCAATTAAATTAATTAAAAAATATTTTTTTTTCCTTCCTCCCAAAAATAAATAAATAAATAATTTCCAATTCTCAAAATAAATGTTACGTTATTATACGAACAAAATTACTGTAATTTAATTACCACGTAGTAAATAATAAAAACTTAAAAAAGTTTGCGCGATTGAAATTTAAGAAATAAAAATAATAAATGCAAAAATCAATAAGTTTAGATGAAACGTCATAATTACGTCATTTTTTGATTAATCCACTTGTAATAATAATAATAATTGAAGAGTGGCAATTTCTCGTTATTAAAGTCAACTTTCAAAATCTCGTTGCATGAATTGGTATGAAACGAAACGAAAACAAATCGATGAATGAAACGAAAACAAAATCTTCAAATTTAACTTTCATTTTCTTCATTTTTAAAAAAATAAAGCGAACGAAATAAAAATAATTCTTAAACTTTTTAAAAATTCTAAAATTCCAATCAAAATAATCCCTCATTAAATTAATTTTTGTGTGTCTTAAACCATGATTGTGTAAATAACACTAGGCTACTTAATTAACTCACATTTTCACTTTCATCTCAAACTTATAATAATAATAATAAAAATTTTTGATTCCACTTACATTATTAATTTTGGTTCCATTTTTTTCCTCCCTTCCATTCGATAGAAATGTCTCTTTTTTTTTTTCCTGGTTCACTTTCTTTTTTTTTTTCCGCGTTAGATAATTCATTCAAACACACGACACGCGTTACTTTTAATTCAATCGCGAATCTCGTGACCTCTGACAAAACCAGTACATACATTAAATTGATCGAGATTACTCCCTCAACCAGGTAAAAAAAAAATTGTATTATAATAACAGTACGGTATTTTTTTTTTTTTGGACTTTGCATTGTAGTTTTGATAATGAAACGGCGGTCCAAGATTGGCTGCGCGCTTTCAAAATGAAAGCAAAACAATGGAGCGAATTCCGCGTATCTGAAGAGGAAAACCGCCGACTGTCAACTGAAGGCGACCTCAGTCAGCCGCTCTCCACCACTAACACACTACCTTACTATAAGAATAGTCGAGTCCTTCCTTTTTCACATTTAAAGTCATCTTGATCGAGGTTCTGGGCTCAATTACAACCAATGCCTTTGGACGTGCGCGCGTTAACAGAAGCGTTGGGCGAGGAGGAAGAAGATGAAGAAGAGTGTAAGACGGCTCTGATGGATTACGTCGTCCATCTATTCTCCCGTCGCCGTTTCACCGATAACACTTACGCCAATATAATGGGCAACCGCGACGCGATGAAAGTCAAAGCTGGCTCAGGCTTTCTTCCCGAAGAACAACTGGTGCGGGGAGACGTCGATTGGACCACCAAAAGCCGATTGGAAGAGCGCAAAGTACTCAATTGGCATCCCACAGCCAATCACTTTCATCCCATCAACGCCAATGGTAAAAATTACCAAATCCACACATTCTAAAAAAATTTAAAGAATATATATATGATTATTAAGATGCTAAATTTACAAGTTTTAAATATAAATACATTGTAGAAGGAAGTGTAACAAAATTTATGGTTGTTTAAATTGGATTTTAAAGCAATTGCAGCACAACTTGCATCACATTTAATAATGCACTTAATATAACAACTTAGTAAAGGAATTTTAGTAACGCACTTACAGTAGCTTTAAAGTAATACTATTTTCACGCAGAATTTTGTTTGAAACACAAATCGAAACCAGTTCCAAACTACGGGTGAAAACGCAGTTGGTTGGGTGGAACCCTTTTTGCCAACCTGTTTCGGTGCCGAGTATAGGTTCCATAAAAACTCGCTTCGCGGTGTTAGAAACACAATATAAAATCTCTAGAGCAGCTTATTAAGAGTTTAAAATAGTAAAGATATAGAATTCTAAGACCCTCTAAAACACTTAAACAGCTTAGTAGGACCCGTAACGGTGCTTGTGGAAGCTTTATTTAGATTCCAAAATAACTGTGGCAGTAATATTAATTTTGACAGAGTTAATAGTTGAAAGAATTTATAAAAATTAAAATTTGTTAATGAACGATTTTTATATTTCAAGTGGACGATGATTGCGAGTGGCTATTGATGAGTAAGAGAAGTTTAAACAACGTCCTACACCGACTGAGCAATTACTGTACCAATCTCGTGTCGGAGGAGAGTGAGCTAAGCCAGCATCTACCGGTACTAATGGAGGCTGAATTTCAATTCCACAAAACCCATCCCAAGGTGAGTTCAAAATAATCCTTAAAACTCAACAAGATTAGAATTTAAACGGCTAAACAATTAATTACCCTTAGAAACATTTGACCCCAATAACACAACTGATCCAAACGCTAAACTAAAACAAACATAACCCCCTCCATAATTTATATGTGTGTTTGTATTAAAGGCAAAGAGTTTATTCGCTCTGGCTCACCTGCTCAGCCGTCCACTCATCGTCCTCTCCGATTCCATTTCCATCTCCGGCGTCTATCTTCCGCTCAAAAAATCTCCTTTCGCCTGCTCCAAGTGCCCTTTGCTCTTCTCCTATCACATGGGATGTTTCAGTCCGCTGGTGCCCGTCCTTCCCCTCTCCTTCACCGATCACGTCATTCTTCCACTCACCTCCGCCGATCGACAGCCACTTCCACTCAGATTCGCCCAGCTCAAAACGTCGTACTCGGCGAATGACGAAAGCAGCAGCAGCAGCCTCATCCAACGCTACCTGAACGTGGTGAAGCCTACAAATCTCATCGCTATGGAAGTTGAGAGAACATTAGCCATTGTTATCGATTCGGAAGTCATCGTAAACTCTAGGAAAAATCATCCGCTGCACTGATTATTAGACACTTTTAAATTTCTTTTAGCTCTGAAAATAAAATTTTTTTGTTAATTAAACGTACAATTTTTTCTTTTTGGATTTATTCGAGAATGATGGATACCTTTAAGAGAAGGAATGGGGGGTTTTTTTTTTTCATAGACCAAAAGGTTACGTAGAAATCCTCAACAAAACAAAAAACCATATTAACTTTTTGTTTGTTTTTATTATAAAATTAGTGAATTACGCTTTTTATTCAGTTCAAATTCCTTCCACTTGAAACTCCAATCGATCGTAGAAACCTTTAAATCATAACATAACGCACTCAGAAATATTAATATTGTTTTCGTTAAGGACATAATTTTTAATTTAAAAAAATTAAAGCCTTAAAAATTTCAAATTTTTACGTCTTTAATAATACTAATTTCCAAAAGTTCATCGGACAAGAGAAAAAGAAATAATAAAAAATGATTACGGTAACACAAACGGGGATCGACTCGATCTGCCACAGTCACAGATAAAAATCAATTCGGCAAAAGAAGTAATAATTAATTACCATAAAAAAAGGGGGAAACGCAAATTAGGATTAAAGTGGAATGAAGATGAAATGTATACACAAAACGAATGAAAACAAAAAAATTAGAAGTTTTGTTACTTAATCGTCGAAACGAATGGAATTGACGTTAGTCGAAATGTTTCCACCTCGATAGGAACCACGCTTTTTCTTAGTCTTTTCGTGTCGAAAGTCCTTGCCTTTCACTTGTTTCAGGTCGTAATGAGCTTTCTGGCCGTATGAACCGTACGACCCTTTCTGAAAAACAACAAAAAACAAAATTTTTGAAACCCATGTCACATAATTATCTCTACGAAATAACTCTTTTAAAAACAACGAAAAGTTCGTTCTTTTCTTTCCGAAGAAATTTAAAAAACAATTATTGAATAAAAAAACAGGAACATTTATTTATTTCGTTTAATTTAATAACACCGGCGAGAGATAAGAGAGAAAAAAAATATTAAAAAATTTTTAAATTTATTCTTCATTTTTTTTTTTTTTTTATATAGAAAACATATATTTTTTTAAAATCCAAAATCAAGAGTGACCATTCGTAACAGCGTGACCATTAGTTAGAGCAGTTTTAGTAGTAGTAGTAGGGATAGAGTTAACGTGGCCGAGACTATAGCCATTCATAACTTTGCCCCTGCCGCTGCTCCCGCCCAAACCCTGAAAGCCTTGACCCAAACCCTGGCAATTGGGAGAATCCCCTTGAATAAAAGAATTGCCGGCACCACGTCTATCTCTACCACCTCCACGGCCCCTTCCACCTCCACGACCATTACCACCTCGACCACCCCGTCCTCCTCGAAAGTCCCTTCCCCCTCGACCTCTGCCGCCGCTCCCCCTACCACCTCCACCTCTGCCGCCGCCACCGCCGCCCCACGCCATCTTCTTCCCACTATTCTGAAAAGTATAGTCTTTGAATTCGCCAGTGTTAGTGCCCTCCCTAAAATCCTCCTCCTTAGCGCCATTTTCTTGGAAACCGTAACCAGCTATTGATTTAAATACATCGTTAAACTCCAACTTATCCGTCGATTTCTCGCCCTCATTTCCTTCCTCATCAGTCTATAGAAAAGAAAAAGATTTCAATTATCGACGCACCTCAACTCTCCTCCTCGAAACACTTCTCGTTTTTTATGTTACAGTATAATTATTATTATAAGGTAGCGAAAAACCTAAATTAAAATAAGTTTCCCCCTATACCTCAAGCGTTTCCCTAAACTAAGTTTTGAGAGGTACTCTAGAATATTAATGAATATTTAGCTTTATTAAATTCTTACCCTGGCTTCGAATGAATTATCGGCTAACTTTGGATCCAGCGACACCTCCTCCGCTCTTACTCTGCGGAATGGCTCGTTTTTCTAGAAGAAAAAGAAAAACCAATTTTAAAAAAAGGAAACTAGTAATAATTGTTGCGGATAATAATAATTGTAAAATCGAATAAAAATAAACAAATTTTTAAGGAGCAAAATGTTAGATAAAAACTTTCTCCTAAATAGTTTTGAATCATTGTTTACATTAGATAAGTAATGCGATCTCGTGTTTACACGTGAAGTCTGCGCTTCTGTTGAATTAATTCTATATTTTTTTTTTTGCGCAAACATTTGCACTTTCCATCCGTTTATCTTTGAATTAGAACATGAAGAAAAAAAAAATCCTGTTACTATTTACTTTTCCTGATGTAGGTTGTTGATTTAACTGGACTTTTTGCTTCTTGGCATCGTTTTCTTCTTCGGCGGGCTACAAGTTTTAAATATACAAATTAAAGATTAAGAAACGCAAACACACAACGTAATAAATTTAAAAAAAAAATTTCTACTTCTTCATTTTTCCTCTTTCTGGATTTCTTTGCCGGGGTTGCGTTTTCTCCAGCGTTCAGCTTCTTGGGAGCAGCAACCACTTCAGGCTCCGCTTTCCTTTTCTTCTTCGCTTCTACTTTAGCGACGGGTTTTTTAGGTTTTTCTTCCTCTTCTTCCGAACTCGATTCTTCCTCCGAAGAAGATTCTTTCTTTTTAGCTGGAGTTGCTTTCACCGCGCTTTTTTTCTTCGCCTTTTCGTCCGAAGAGTCGGAGCCGGACGAAGAAGACGACGCTTTCTTCGTGGCTTTAACCGCTGCGACGGGCTTTGCTTTAGCTAAACATTCATATTTAAAAAAATAAATTAGTTTAGTAAACTTCTCAAGAATGAAAACATTTCAAAAGAACTAATGACTTAAAATGTTGCAGAGATCATTGATATTTACTAAGTAAATATCACAGCAATCTAAGCAATTGATTTTGTCCACCAGCGAACTTTATTAAAGAAAATCCTTAACAAAGATTAGAGAAGTGGACGTTTCATTAAATAATAGATTTAAAAATTAAATCTCACCCGCTGGTTTTTCCTCCTCAGATTCCTCCTCCGAGCTCGAATCCTCAGAACTGCTCTTCTTGGCTTTAGCGGGAGTTTTCTTCACCGCAGCCGGCGTGGATTTAGCTTTGGGTTTCTCGTCTTCATCCTCAGAACTGTCTTCTTCGGAGCTACTGCTTTCCTTCTTTTTCACCGGAGTTTTCGCCGCTACCACCGCCGTAGCTTTTCCTTTAGCAGGCTTCGCCTCTTCCTCGTCCGATGAACTTTCTTCCTCCGAAGAAGAACTCTCCTTCTTCTTGGACGCAGCTGGAGTTACCGGCTTTTTAGGAGGCACAACTGGAAAATAAAAATACGTAAAATAATCATTAGATTTACTGAATATCGATTTTATTTTAGACTTCTTAGAACTCTTAGAATTGATTAAAAAAACACGATTTTCAAAATTGTATCTCAAAAATTGGTTCAGAATGATTCTCAAACCAGTCGCAGCTATAATCTAAAGTCGATCTCCACTCATAAAAAAAAAAATCGAATTTACTCCGGAGCTTGTTTCGACTCGTTTTCATACGAGTCTCAACACTACTTATAACCTTAAAAGAACATTATTTCACCTTTAGCGGGTGTGGTTCCTTTCTTCGCTGCAGGTTTCTTCTCCTCTTCCGAAGAACTTTCTTCTTCGGAAGAACTGCTTTCCTTCTTTTTGGGAATGTTTTTCGCCGCCGGAGTGGCAGCTTTAGCTGGAGTAGCTACTTTAGCTGCCGGAGTGGCAACTTTAGCCGCTGGAGTAGCTGGTTTCTTCTCGTCCTCTTCTTCCGAAGAGCTATCTTCCTCGGAACTGCTTTCTTTTTTCGCCGGAGTCTTCTTGGCTTGAGCGGGAGTTACGGGAGTCTTCTTGGCGGGAGTTACTGGAGCCTTAGCTGCCGGTTTCTTCTTCTTATCATCCTCGGAACTCTCCTCTTCAGAACTACTGCTCTCCTTCTTGGCTGGAGTCTTCTTGACTTGAGCCGGAGTGACTGGAGGTTTAGCAACTGGTTTCTTCTTTTCATCCTCCTCCTCCGACGAACTTTCCTCAGAAGAACTGCTTTCTGCTTTTTTAGCTACAGCCGCCTTTTTTGGTGTAGGTGTAGCTTTAACTACGGCATTTGAAGCTTTACCATTCACTGGCTTCGGTGTAGCTTTTGATGCGGGTTTCTCATCTTCGTCGGATGAACTTTCTTCTTCGGACGAACTCTCGGCCTTCTTGGGAGCAACCGGACCTTTTTTAACTGCGGATGCTTAAGAAAAACCAATAATTCGATTAAATTCTAAATATACCAATCAAAAACAAACAAAAAAAAATACACTTTCTAACTCAAGTTTCATTACATTATAAAATAATTACTGTATATGTAAACAAAAATTGTGAATTGAATAACATTTTTGTTCAAGTGTTGCCAAGATTCGAGATATTTACAAGTAAATATCATAATCAACGCATTTGATTTTGTCCACCAGCGAACTTCGTTAAAGTAGATCCTTAACAAAGATTAGAGAAGTGGACGTGAGGTTATAAGGTAGAACACTACTGTTACACGCGAAATTTCAAAAAGCTTTTCACTACTAAATTAATCTTAAAACATCAATCTTATACTAGTAGCACCGATTTTCTTACCATTAGGAGTTGTTGGTGCTTTGGTTTTGGCGGGTTCCTCTTCTTCCGATGAACTGTCTTCGGACGAACTACTTTCCTTCTTCTTCGGCGGCTGCTCCTTGGCAGGTGTTGGTTGCGTTTTCACGGGCGCTTTCTTAACTGCGGGCTTCTTTTCTTCCTCGGACGAGCTTTCTTCTTCCGAACTGCTCTCTTTTTTCGCTGGTGTTTTACTGACGGGACCAGCTTTCTGCACGAAACATAAATAGCACGCAATAATTTAATACACATAAAGCTTTAAGAACAAAAAAAAAAATCCCATTCAAACCTTCAGTGGCGTTGGCTTAGTTTCTTGATTCGCGCTCTTCAGTCTGAAAAAAAGAAAATCACTAATTAAAAAACAATTCTTCATTAAAAAAAAATTATATACACTAATATTTTAAATACCTGTATTGTTTGACCACATCTAATAACGTTGGGTGTCCAACTGGTACTGGTTTCTAAAAAAAATAAACAAGATAAACGATTAGGTAAGCCTACATTACAACCCACCACGTGGAGTAACAATTCAACGGCTCAAAACGAATGGCGAAAACACACGAAAAAAGACAATTAAAACACACCGTAAATTAAAATATAATAAGTATTTAAAATCAAATATCAAAATAGTCTTCAAATTAAATTTAGATAGAACACCAGTGAGGATAATAAGCAGTCACCACGTGGGTTGCTTCAAGCTCATTTTACATAAATAATAATCAACAGATTTTAATCTTTCTTACCGCGTTACTCTTTTTTTCAAATATGGTAGCCACTCCGCTGTATTTCTCCAATAAATACGAGTATACCAATGAATTGGTGAAGTCTTTGGGTGATAGATTTTCCATTTTTAATTTAAAAAATTATTATTGTTCGGAGATCCTACACGAACACGCAGCGTGGGTCTCGGATGAGATGGAAAAAAGAAACGACGCCGGACGATGCAGCAGACGCGTAAACAATTTGGAAGACCGCCGCCTGATGGCACCACTTTCACTCAAGAACTGGCAACCTTTGGGACGCGAGTCTTTGAATATACCGGCTGAAAGTATTTTTCGTATTGGAGATTTCTTAATAAAATTTTCGACTTTTCAAAACTTTTAAGAAATATTAAACATTCCTTAACTTTTACCATATCTTGATAGTTAACTATTATCATATCTTAAGTGTTTTCCTTAAAAAAAAAAAACAAAAACCTGTTTAATCTTGTTTTGGCGAAACAATAATAATCGAGTCAGGAAAACAAAACATATTAATCTCAAAAAAAAAATTTTATATTACCGGTATTAACTCAAATTATCAAATAATTATTACAATAATTTTAGCGAAGTATTTTATTATTTAATAGGAACGTTACTGAGTGTTTTACACTTGACAACTCCTTTCGACGTTTTCATCTGATTTCCTTCCCAATTCGCGATGAAATCGGACGACACCTTCAAATTTACCTAAACCCATCATTTCGTTAATTTAGAAATTCTGTAATAATAAATTTTATAAAACATTTACCTGTAGAGCTTCCCATATTTTTTTCTTAGGATTAAGTTGTTCGTCCGGAGTTCCATTTTCGTAATTATCGATAAATACTTTATCACCGGGAGCGCTTCCTGCGGGCGGGTCTAACGGTTCCACCGCTTTCGGTTCATCTCTTTAACCCAACAACAATTCGATTGATAAGAACAAAATAATTGTATTCGAAATCTAAAATTAAAAGTTATTATACCTAGAAGCGCATAGAACCATTCCTTTGGACTCCACACCCCTCATCTTAGCCGGTTTCAAGTTGCACAACACCACTACCAACCGGTTCTCCATCTGATCCACAGGCACGAAATTCACCAGACCGCTGACCACAGTTCGAGGCTCCAATTCGCCTAAGTCGATCTTTTCTACGTACAAGGAATCAGCATCGGGATGCTAGTTCACAGAGAAAAATGTAATTCTTCCTTTTCATTCATAAAATTATAGACATATACCAAGCTAACTGATACAATTTTTCCCACTCGAATGTCCAGCCTTTCAGGAGAAATTACATTCTCCACCTCTAAAAAAAACGTAATATTTTAAATTAAATAATATAACCTAGAATATAACTTAAAAACGTACTCGTTTTCTTAAGCGATGGATAAGCTTTTTCGGTTAAAGCCACTAATTTCGGATCTTGGAAAACTTTTCGGATGGGAGCTAGAATTCGATTTAAGTATTTTTCTACGGTACTCTTCAGGTCTCCCGGATGAACCTCCTAAAATTAAACGTTTATTTTAATACTGTATATAAAAGTGTCATAATTTAGTTCAAGCCTTTTACCTGCTTGGCGAAAGCTTCTTCGAGTAATTTGTATTCTTTATAATTAACGTTACCACCGTTTTTCTCGTCTCTTTCAACGAGAAAACCTGAAAACAAAAACATAAATTTTTTAAAAAAAAAAAACAAGCGAATTGTGTAAATTAAAACTAATGTAATTATTTCTACCTTCTTCCTGAGGTATTAAAGCGTACAAAACGTATTTACAAAACGAAAGAATTCCGTTATCTTCGATATTTCCCGCTTCGCAAAAAGCTTTCTTTAATTTCCTTTTGACCGCATCGGGAGCGTCCAATAAATCAATTTTGGAATCTTCTTCCGACGAACTCATCTTGCTGCCCGCCAGACCAGGAACTTTTTTTTTTTTTTTTTTAAAAAAGCCCATCGATATGACTCTAACTCCATTTTAAAAATTTAAATAGTTACCCATAGGATTCATTAAATGTACGCGTTTCTCGTATCCCAATTGAGGTAAGTATTTCTCGGCAAAAGTGAAAATCTTTCTTTGATCCACACCGCCGAACTGAGCATCTACTTTCAAATACTCTTCGTCTAAAGCCTGAGATTTACATTAATAAAAGAAATTATTCTAACTAAATAACGAATTAAGAACCTGAAGACCAGGGTACAACATTCCACTGAGCAATGGATGTTCCACCTGCTTCACCACTTCGGCTCCGGCTTTCCTGGCGTCGTGAGCAGTCACCATCGAACAAATCTTGTACACGTCTAAAGTGTAACTTCTAAAAATTCAACAAAAAAAAAAAACAATCATTAATCCCCATCATCTACACGTGTAAGAAACAAAAACTTACTCGCTCAGCTGATAATCGGTTCCTTTCACGAATTTTAATTTGGTAATGGGAACGTCGATAGAGGTGAGCATAGCCTTGATCACATTCTCGTAGTATTCCGTTCGCAGTTTCAATAACTCCCACGGAGCTTTCATGTTATCTAAATAAGCGTGTAAATCGGCAAACAAAATTGTCACCTAGAAAAAAAAAAAGATTTCGTAAACACCGATTTTAATAACTTCAAAAAGAAACATGATTAAGCAGTAAAAACCTGTCACTTTATAACGAAATGTCTTTAAGATAATTTGAACCACCAGACATGTCAAATTTATTTCACACGTAGAATTATTTTAAAAAAATATACCCTTTAAGACTCATCTTTTAAAACCTTAAAACTCAGAATTTCAATTTCGGTAGAGAACAAAATGATAACTACGGTAGCAATGAAATTATTATGAAAATGTCATATGGCTTTGTACGCTTACAAATACGAGTTTCACTGGACAACCAGTATTAACATTTTCAAACCGGTATATATTTCGTTATACGGACATGTTTTTACCACAGTTATTATAAAAGAATAATAATTGAAAGACCTCGCATCCTGCTTTTAAGAAGTCGGCCACTTTGGTCATGGGAACGAAGTAGCCGATGTGCGGTTTCCCGGTGGTCGCGGTTCCCCAGTAAATTTTCAAGTCACGTTTGCTAACAATTTCCTTCATTTTCTCCTCGCCTAAAACTTCCTGCAAATTCCTCTTGATATAAAATATCTTCTGATCAACGTCCATTTTTCCTATCAAAATAACTTTTGGAAAATTATAAAAATTAATGAAAAGCTGATGCAATTTGAAACGTCAACAACATACGTTCGAAGTAATCAGTCCTGAAAGTTTAATGAAATCCTCGGGAAAGAAAAGCCTGAGTCGTCGTTTGGTCTTCCTTCATCAACCGCCCAACCCAAAAAAATTGATCACCACTCGAGAATTAACTAATTATTAATAAATAAATAAAATTGAAAGAGGAGCGGTTAAAATCGACGGACGGACACGTTGGCTCAGTAATTTTACAGCGCATGCGCCGATTACATATTATCGATGAAGTCCCTACGAGCAGCTGTAGAAACTTTTCTATTATGGAAGCTCCGAAATACCCATAAACAAACAAAGTTATTAAAATTTAATAACGCCAAATTTAAATAAAATAATAGTGTTATTATACAATATTATCATTTTATTTGAACTATTCAGTATGCTTACATTCAAATTGAAGTTGTGAAAAAATGTCAATTAAAGCGTATCGTAATGTCATTATAATAAATGCCCCAAAAGATGAGTTTATGTCAATAAAATAAGTAATAAAATTAAAAAAATTCAATTACATGAAGCGAATAAAATTATTTTTTAAAAAAAAAACAATTACCGGGTATTGAAAGTAAAACTTTTAATTGAATAACATAATTTTAAACTGACATTTTAAGCTTAAAAAAAAGTAACTTGTTAATTGAATTAATAACAAATGCGTTCTATTGATCTCAATTTATAGTTGCGCTGCGCACGTAGTTTCATTACAAGCTGGAACGATAGTGAATTGATACAGTTTCCCAGCTACGTTGTAAACGCTAGCGTAATATAGATTACTAAACTCGTCGCTATTGAACAGAGATCGCAGACTAGAATTGACCGCCGGCAGCCAATTGGCCGGAATGGTTCCCGGCCTCAACCCCTCGACGGTGGCGTTCACCGCCGGCTCCACCAACACGTAATCGCCGAAATCCAAATCCTTATTATTAATCGTGTACATCGTCGTCCAGAAAATATTACTCTGAAATTCGATATTTCCCGAAAAATTCGCCACTTTCGACCCGATGCAATTTAAATTCAACCAATTGGCGATGGTGTTAAATTTACCGAAAACGAAACAACCGACTTGCTTAAAGAAACCTTTACTCGAGCTCGATGCCGAGGCGCTGGAACTGTCGTTGGAAGAGCAATTGAGCATCAACCCTCGCCACTCGTAATTGACGGTAATATGGGCTTCGTAATTCACGACGGATCCAGTGCGATTGGCGCCGATGACGACGAAGGTTACGGCTCGTTGCGCGACGGTAACGTTGGGTCCGCTCAGCACGCAGCTGCCGTTGTAACCGGACACGTCGAACGGTTGGAAAACGTCGGTTAACGTTTGATTTTGAAAATTAAAGCCGCATAAAGTCTGGTTGAAACAGCCGCTCACACCGTCCAACATGGCTCGGAACGACGATAGATCGGGCGCACACACTGCCGGACATTGGGTGGATTCGATCCTGCTCGTAGAACAAGCCGCTTGAACGCAGGAACGATTCAACATCTGCCCATCTTAATTAAATAGATAGCAATTTATTTATAATTACTCCCATATATCAAATTTAAATTATAAATATTTAAGACTTACTAGTGAAATTAACCGTAGTAATGAGAGGTGCCCATTGGTCGAAGATACCGTTACGGTCATCGCGAATATTTATTTCGCCGAAGCAAGTAATCGCCGAGAATACAACGGCAAAAGTTATAATAATAATAATAATTCTCGCCTTCATCGTTAATGATAACTGAACGAAATTAATGCGTGAAATAGCACAGGAGATAAAATCAACGGTCTATTATATAGCTTTTTTTTTTAAATAGGGAAAGAAAATATTTAGTTAATAATATTCAAATACGTTATTTGTTTTAGAGCTTTCCGTCATTTTTTAGACGTTAACGTGGTCAATGCTCCCAAATGCAAAATAGGTCCAACAATGATTGATAATTGAGATATTATTATAATAATTGTGAAAATCAATATTATATTCTGAGTTAAAATTTCATTAATTTAAAAATAGTGAATTACTGTAAACCCTGAATTTTAATCGCAATTTATGCAGCCAAAAAAATTAAGGCGGAAGTTACAGATTAGAGTATCTGGTTTAAAAAATTGAAAACATTATATTAAGGACCGGCATTTCCCTATTTAATTAGACTGACAACAGTTCTGAAGCAGAGATAATAATTATTAATGTTATCGAGTAAACAAAACGGCGGATTATACGCTTGACGTGTGATCTACTTTCTGCGTGATAAATAAATTTATTTTTTATCTCTCTATCTCCTACTTATTAATAGGTTTGTTTAAATAATGAAAAAATAATACGGTTTACGCACACGTTAAAAATCGCGAAAATAGATTAATAATAAATCACCAATAATTGTTCTAATTTGTACATCAATCCATTTAAATAAAATTATGAATAGCGATGTAAAGCGTCAGTATTACTTTTAAAGAAAAAACTACCAATAATAATTATTAATGCAGCTTAATCTTAAGATTTAATTATTGGTTTATCTCTAAAATCATCATCAAAAATAAATTGCAGTACAATGTGTACATGTACTCTGCATTCAATTTATTAATAATGAAGAATGGTTTTATAACTTTTTTTTATAAAAAATGAATCTCTGAATCAGAAATTACTTCGCGTTCGTTTTACTATAAATAAATGCTACATAATACTGTAATTATGTTCTGCAGATCACAATTAATTTCCTATCGGGAGTCCACAAAAATAAAAATAAAAATTCATCCTACCGGTATATTTTCTCTTAACAGCTGTTTTATTTGCTGAACCGGTTGGGTAGCCGGACGAATGAGGTCTCCACCAAGAATCTACTTCGTTAACTTGCAATTCTAAGAAATTCAAAAACAACCACATGATTTTAATAAACTTTTCTATAATAGACATAGTTAATGTTAAATGAATGACAGTAAAACAATAAAATTGTAATACCTGGTCGTTTGGCGATAGATGTCGATAAGTAACCGCGGTTCTCCATTGGAATTAATATCTCAACTGGTCCCACGAAATGAACAAGTATCAAATAAATTCGGTATTACGCTATGGATAAAAGTATTAAATTAGTATCAATGATCAGGCTGTTCCTAGGTACCTTTCTCTAGAACTGTGTCTGGCTATTACTTCAACCAGGTGCTTTCATTTCAATTCGACGCCGAATCTTATAAACACTTCTTTCTTATTGCAACAGTGGTCTTAGTTCCAACAAATGCTCTATATCTGAAATTAACAATTAAGATTTTCCTTCTAATTGCAAAAAAAACAATTACACTACTACGAAGGGTTTTTACATTTAGCATCAAAATTGAAATGCGTTATTACCATCTCTTCTTTTTTTCAGTCGCTTAAATCTAAAAAAAAAAATAAAATCCAAATTTTAAAATAATTATCGTAGTTTTATGAAATCGGAAAAACGTGAAACCAGACACTTAAATTTTTTTACAATTATAACCTCAAAAGTTGATCTTTAATCATAAATTTGAAATTGACGTATAGTCTCCATTTGAACAGAAATTCGTGAATAGAACTTGTTTTTGTTTGTTTTTTTTTTAATTTTTCGCTGCATATCGTCTACACAAAAAAAAAAAAAAATCTGTCCCCCCCCCCACACACATCCTCCTTCTCCTCCGAAAGGCCATGACCTCAATTTTACAAAAATAAAACAAAAACGAGAGAGAATGAAAGAAGAAAGAAAAAGGATGAAAACAATTAAATTCACGCGACGTAATTGTAAAAAGGTCATAATTATATATATTTTTTTTGTAAACATTTTTCATCAATCAATCAATCAATGGCATGTGTGATTGAAAAGAGAGAAAGAGAGAGAGAGAGAGGGGGGAGACGGGGGCCAGAGAAAAATTTGAATGAAGAAAGGAAGAGAAAGAGAGAAGATGGAGGAAGCGGAAATACATTTACATTAAAAAGTATAAAAACAATGGAACGAATAATGTCGAGAAGGGAAAAAAAAAACAAAAAAACAAACACGAGTGTTATCGGGTTGTAGGAAGGAGTTTGGGGGCCAAAAGAGTTTTTCTCTCCTGCGCATCGAACTTCCAATGATAAAAAAAAGGAACACTATGCCCCAAACAGGTCCTTTTCATCGTAATAATATTCATCTTTTTAAATTTATATAATAATAATAATAAAAAAAAACATATGAGAGAGAGAGA
This sequence comes from Polydesmus complanatus, assembly GCA_034692225.1. Classification (NCBI taxonomy): domain Eukaryota; kingdom Metazoa; phylum Arthropoda; class Diplopoda; order Polydesmida; family Polydesmidae; genus Polydesmus; species Polydesmus complanatus. Next base: position 6,087 of record JAQGAZ010001881.1, on the reverse strand, counting down.
GAAAAACAGAGGCGCTTGTCTTGTGACCGGAACCTGAAAAAGGAGCCCTGAAAATTCATCACAAAATTATTTTTTACACCCCCGCCTCCGCCGCCGTCATCATCTTGTAGTTTAGGAGGGTGTGGGGAGGACCTCTTCCCCCCCCAAACCCCCCCCCCCCCCCCCCCTTCCCTCTCTATTATATTATATATAAAAAAATTTCGTGTTCATAATTCGGGGATGTTTCGGGTGGAAGAAGAAATAGCAGAGAGAGAGAAGAAGAAAAAAGTACCCCACAAAATAATAATATTATTAAAGGAAACCTGTTCGGGAACCTAAAAAAACAAAACAAAATCTCGAGAGAAAAAAATTGGCGAGAAAAAAAATAATAATTAACAAATAATTTTTTAAAAAAAAAAAAAAAACAAAAACAGATAATTATCAAATATTCTTCAGATAATTGAAGGCTTTTTTTTTTTTTTTGATATCGATCGAATACGCGCGCGTCAAAATATTTACACGATTAATTAATTAATTATCTGCTAATTAATGTTTCTTTTTTTTTCATCTGTTTTTTTCTTTTAATTTTCCTCCTCTTCTTCTTCTTCTTCTTCTTCAAGAAAAAAAATGTTTTTGTCAGCTCACGAATCCCGTCAGCAAAAAAAAAAAAATTCTTCATTTTCAATAATTTTATATCTCTTCCCGATTTCACACACACATAAAAAAAAAAATTTTTTTTTTGTTCCAAAGAATCTGAAAAATGATTTCGTACGTGAGAGAACAAGAGATGGGGGACAGAGAAGGAGAACCACGTTTGGATTTTTACATTTTTTTTTTTTGTTTTTCTGCCGGGGGAAAAAAAAAAAAGAAGAGAACTTAATTTTTTTTTTTTCTTTCTGTGTGTTATATATAATATATATATATATATATTTATATATATAATATGTACGAAGAATAAAGATCATCATCACGAGGGTTCTAAATCATCGGTCGAGCATTCGAAAAGAACGTCCGCCACAATCGAGGCCACGTGTTGGTCCAAAATTTGCGAAGTGACCAGTTGTAGCAACCTGTGTTGGTGCTGCACGAAAAGCGATCTATTGTCCGGCACTTGCGCGAGGCAGAACAGCGTGTGCGCCGCCCTTCTCAGCATATCGAGACTGGTACCCATCATGTCCGGGTTCTCTCGCAGCATATTGATCCCGTGTGTGTTGGCCACTTGCACCGCGTTCTGTTCGGCTTGTTCCACGAAAGCGATGAGCAGCGAGATGCTTTGATTCTGCAAGGCGATATTCCTGGCCACTCCGGAGTCGGCTTGCGAGAAATAATGTAACAGTACGACCGCGAACTCCCTCACCACCTGATCCTCGTAGCGTCCCAAGGAGCGGGAGAGAAAAGCGAACAATCTTTCCACGCGCGAGAACGGCGGAGTAGCCATGATCAGATCCACGTTATTTTCTTGCACGCTTAACTTACACAGAGCTTCCAGCGACAGTCGTTGCGGACTGAGGATGGATTGCGGAGGGAGAGAGGGGAGCGGGTCCATGGCGTAGGCCGAGGGACACACGGCCCAATGTAAGAGTCCGTCGAGAATGGGTAAGCCCACCTGCTCGGGGAAAATGGACAGATCCAAACGACCCGAAATGTTGGCTAAAGTGACCAGAGTATTTTCTCGCAACACGTGCAACGCTTCCCACCACCACTCTTTTTCGCCGTACAGACTGCTGCAGCTGCCCAGCACGTCCGGCTCGTCGTCTTTGTCATAGTTCCGAGACGAGGCTTTGCGCGGGGCGTGCTCGTGGTGAAGCAACAAAAGTTTTCCCAGAACCGACAGAATGCTTTGACTTTTCGATAGTTCGGTGTCGTTTCCTGGCACAAAAGACAGACTGCGCAAAATATTCGACAAACAGATGGCGCGCCTGGCTAACGAGTCCTGACCGTCATCTACCAGGTACAACGAGGCTTCGTCTCTGTTGTAAGCCTCGTCTTCGTACTCGTCCACCCACCTTTTCCTCTTTTTCCCGCACCTCGAATAAGGATCTTCGGCTTCCACTACTACTCCTACTACTACACTTTCCGCACAATTCGCCACTTGTTCGGGAAGAACCTCGGAAACTAATTCATTATCACATTCCATCACCTCTTGTTTGATTATAATTGCACTACATTCCGCCGCCGCCGTCGTCGACTCTGCTTTTTCACTTTCAACTACTAACTCACTCTTATTATTATTAACAACAACGATATTATTAATCGGTGTTTTACATTTTATTTCAGTCTCGTCCGCCGAATTTTCCTTTTTTACTTCTTCTTCTTCTTCTTGTTGTTCTACTTCTTCTTCTTCGTGATCTTTCGCTTCGTCTTCCGCCTCTTTTTTAATCACCCTCTCGTCTTTCATGACTCGAACGAAAGGAAGTCCTCTCCTCTCCATCACAAAATGTGTTTGAATGTGTGAAGTCAGGTCTCCGCTCAAATGTAGCGATTTCGAGACTTCGTACTTATCGTAATCGTTAAATTCGTCCCACGCTCGTCTCTCGTCCGACACAAACAGATCCGCGCACGACACAACTTTCACGCTCTTACCCCGACTAGTGCGATACGTGTAATTTTCGCCGTCCAACAGCGCTATCTTGTCGTTCGGATTGATGTTTGCCACCGCTCCCAGATCCTGAAGAAGGAGCCTGGAACACGCATGCTCTTCCGTCTCCGGAGGTGGGAGATACCACTTGCTGCCACTGGGACTCTCTCGACCGTCGACGGTAGTCGTCGTCGTCACTGCTTGAGGAGGAGGAGGAGGCTGTAACAGCATGGATTCTTTCTCGAGATTAAACATTTGGACCAGACATTTACGATAATGCTCTAACAGCACATCTAGGAGACCGGGAAGGTGTTGCAAGTTGAAGTAGAGAACGGCTGATTCGTCGTACAAAAGAACGGAGAGAACGTCGAGAGCCCAAGTACTCTCGCATAACAGACCGGATTTGAGAGCCATCATCAGGCGCCAAGCTTCAACGGGAATGATGTCACGAGCGCCTAGGCGACGGCGTTTCACCAGAAGAGGAGCAACAGCTTCCACCGTGTTCTCTGGGAAAACTATCTCCTTTTTTGGAGTATATTGAGCATTGGTCATCATTTGAGGCGGCTGCAAAAGTTTTGAGGGGAAAAAAAAAATTAATTAGTTAACGAGTTAACAAAAAAACTTGAAAGTTTTGAAAATTAATTAAGGAACTGTAAAATATTATTTCATTTTCTTTTTACAAGCAAAGTTCTCTTATTTTTGGTTCTAAAAATTCTAAAATTCAATATGTTTCTCTCGAATTTATTTCTCTATAATTATTATTAGCTCTCTGAATAAATTCTGACGCAGTTTGTAAAAAAACAAACCTCAACATTTTCATGTTATTTTCGCCTTTTATGTTTTGATCTCATATTTTTGTAAGTTCATTTTAACTTAGCAATAAATTTCTTAAAAACAAAGTAAAGCTTCGTGAAAAGCTATTTTTCAGATGTATTTAGCTTCTTATTTAAATAAGAATCTAAATGAGAGAAGGAAAAAAACGAATACTAAAATACAAGTTCCTCAATTAATTTTCAAAACCTTATTTTAAAAATAGTCAAAAAAAATTACAATAGATCGTGTACCAACCGCTATTTTAGCTTGATTAATTTGCGAAAAAGGTGGTTGTTGAAGCGGTGGTTGTTGTTTATCTCTGGGCATGGGCATTGGCATCCTCATCCTGGCATTTGTACTGGGTGGCGAGGGTGCCGGTGGAACTAGCATTTGATTAGGCCCGGGTGGTGGAACCACGCCGTTGTTATGTTGATAATAGTAACCACCTGACGAATGAGGTTGCGGCGGTGGTGGCTGTTGCGGTGGAGTCGGCCCTTGATTACTCGATGGGGGACCGCTGGTTTGAAGCGGGTATCGAGGGTGCATTCCTGACCAATGACTGTTGGGAACGTTTGGATCGGCATTCGATCTTCGATTATCCCACTCTTCCCGCGCAGCACCGGCAGAAATTGGAGGTTGAAGCTGAGATGCGGGAGGAGCGGCAGGAGCCTGATTTGGATACTGAGGAAACTGAGCATCATTTCTCCATCCTAAAAAAATCACGTCAAACATTAGTTACAAATAATTCCAATCTTAAAAATTATTTCAACATTTTTTTTTTTGAAGCGAAACTGAACAATTACAACGTTTAATCTTGAAGGATTAACGAAATATTTTTAAGCAACTAAAAACCAGCTAATTTTAATTTCTGAAAAACAATCACTTCAAATTGTAAAAATGAGAATTACACATTTGAATTTGAATTTATAACTTCTAACCGTAATTTAAAGTTTTAAGAGTGCAAATTCCAAAAATAATTAGTAGCAAAAAAATGTTTCAAACGAGGTATTATTGTTCAACTTCACGTGATTAATAAAGCGTACTATTATAGTGATCTTTACCGGGATACAAATTGGCTGGAAGTGGCGGAGGCTGCTGTTGAGGTGGCGACTGCTGCGTTGGAGGAGTCTGAGGAAGAGAAGAGTTGGGCGCGGAGGGAGCAGCTGTAGTATTTGGCGGCTGAGTCGGTTGAGGTCCTGGTGAAGGACCACTAAATGGAGGATACTGATTTTCGGGAAGTTTGAGAAAATCCGGATGGCGCTTAGGACCTTGGTGGCCGTACGTCGAAATCATTTTATTCTGAGATGAATACATATTGGACTGATTACCAGAATAATTCTACGTAATTTTAAAATTGAAATTAAAACTTTATGTTCTTACTTTTAATATATTTTTTTTTTTGGTTAAATAATTAAATATGTACGTATTTAAATAGAATAATATGTAAAAGAAGTGTTGTTTACTTGATAGTTTGGATCTTGGGGTGACGTCGATGGTTGGTAAGGCCCCGATGCCGGCCCCGGAGGATTGGTTTGGTTAGGAGGTCCCTGTAGTTGATTGGTTGAGTTGGGTCCTACATTCGTAGGTTGACCAGCGATGGGAGCTGATGCGCCGTAAGGTCTGGGCATCATTTGATGATTCGGATACCGATGCGGAGTCGGATACATATTGGGATCGCTTGATTGTCCGTGAGGGAGAATTACGCTCGATTGATTCGGACCTAGAGGCGTCTGCTCAAATCTAACGAGTAAAAAAACACGTATTAGTAATCAAAATAATAATAAAAAAAAAACACTTAAGACTTGATACCTTTCTCTATCGTATTGTGATCCGTACGGATAGTGTCCCGGGGTTCCGCTAGGCATGGCAGGCCGTCCCTGAGGTGGTGGAGGATACCCCGCCGCGTTAGCCGCTGCACCAGCTCCGTACTGTTCCAAAATGGGTCTATTTTGATAACCTTCGTGATTAGCCATTGGAGGCCTCCTGTAATTATCAGCCGGGTACTGATCGTGTGGCGGAGGTTGCATGGGTGGTCGCTGAGGTGGAGCACCGCCTACCCGATTCATCGATTCAGGATAAGGATATTGCGATGTCGTTCCCGATTGATTGGGAGCCGTGTAATTGGAAGCTAAAGTTTGAGGCCGATGATGACCGTAAGAATAAGCCGTCTGAGGTGCTACCACGCTCTGTCCAGCTCCTCCTCCACTCGCCATCCCATTGCGAGGGTAGCAGTGAGGTATGTCGTCAGCGAAAGGATTCTGGACGTTGATGCTGTCCGGCGGATTGGCCGAACCGACCAGCATGGGAGCTGCACCAGCGCCGCCGCCTCCTCCGCCTCCACTTCCAGTCGGATGAGCATTGTGGTTAGGGAGCATCGGAGAAGGATGGTGACTGTCTACGTTGACGTTGCAACCGTAATCGTTCGGAGGAGCACCGTGTCCCGATGGAGGATACTGGTTCCCGCTGTACGGTGTCGAAGCGGGAGGAAAACTGTCCAGAGATTGATTGTTGTTTTGTTGAAACGAGTCTTGTGAATTGGAAGAACCTAATGTTTAGAACAATACATTAACATTAAACAATTTAGATAAAAAATAAAAAGGGTCAGTGAATACGGAAACGTGTATTTACCACCATTTTCAAGTACGATAACAAAAATATTCAGAGCCATTCTTTTTAACAAACGTATAAACAAATTTCCGTATTGTATTTGTAACGTA
>JAQGAZ010001880.1:0-23241 GCA_034692225.1 Polydesmus complanatus | reverse complement strand
CCTGAGGAAGTACGTAGGGAAAGCTCCCGAGCTTCCCGAGGAGCTAAGTAAACCAGTTGCAGCAGCGGGGCTTCGTAGAAATCGGATATTATTCTAGGCAAAGTGATAAATGCAAGCTATTTCATCACTTTGGCCAACTTGGTATTATATGGGCAAAGTTCTTAATCTCCGTTTTACCGTGTCACCAATAACTACTGTGGTTCAAGAGGGCCCATCCAAATATAAAAATATTTTAATGTTTGAAATTTATTTATTTTTTAGGTTTAAATTTTTTTTTCCCTTTTACTATTAAAATGTTTTGTTTAGGTGAATATCCTGTGTGATATAATGACATTCTGCATTTGAGACTGCAGTAGGAGTATTTCCATTTGACAAGTTTTTTATAATTATGACATTAGAACACTGCGACACAAAACAAGTTTTATAAATGGAAAAGTAGTTTACTGCAAATACTGTAAAATTAATAAACTTTGTTAGAATGCATATGCAAAATCTCTTTTTATCAAAATTTAATAATTTCTTTAGATTAAAAAATGACACATTTTTACGATTACGGAGTTTTACTTTAGAAAAAAATAGACATCCTTTAACTGATTCTATGATCATAAATTATGAGCCAGAAAACTAATATAAAAACCTGTACACAGTATGACTATTTACAAAATGAGCTGCTAATACAGACTAAAAAAAAAAATGAAATAAGAATAAAATTATAGCAAAATCATATAAAAATTCATTCCAGTCTAGTAAATTGATCAGCATGTAGTGACCAAAAGTGTAAAAAATCAAAAAATTAAATAAAATTCAGTCGAGATTCATTATTGAGACCTACATAATCAAAAATTTAAGTCACCCACAGACTGGCACATTATAAGATTATGAAACGTTAGCAAAAGCTAAAACAAAATCGTTTTCATGATTTTAACAAAAATCTCAATTGTAAATTATGCAAATAAAATTGATTTAAATTATGCATTTCAAGCAATTTAACAAGTCAAATTGATACTCACAATAGCAAATTATTTATAACTCGAATAAAACGTAAAGGCACTCGAGTCGTTTTCCTTCCACCCAAAAAAATATCATATCCATAACTATTTTTTTTCTACTTCTTTTTTCATTCTAAACTCAAAGGAAAACTTCCTTCTTCTTAGAAACGTTGTGCCCGGTTTGTCCTTGAACCACAGCTGTATCTGCATCAGGAGCATCTCGAGCTCCCATGTCTTCGTGCGTTTTATATTCACCTTTATGTCTGGATACATATCTGCCGATGAGAATAACCATGGCAATCAATGCCAAGAAAATAATCGCGAGAATTACTAAAAAAAACATCACCGGTCATTAATTTTCATGTTGTATAATGATTTCGAGATGAAAAAAATATTTTACCTCCTAATACCGCTGAATCGGCTCTAGTATAACCTTTACTTTCAATCAAAATACTAGGGTCATACGTTGGTGCAGGTCGACTTTCTTTAACTTCAGGTGGATATGTAACTGGTTCAATACCGCAAAAATCTTCTTTTAACTCATTTGGTAGAGAACGGATATTTGGTGGTCGATCTTCTTGAAATAATAATTTCAGCACGTATACATCATCAAACTCTACTCTTGATATGCAGCCTGTAAAACCTTCTCCTGCCGCCATAGTTTCTGTAAATATGAAAACTTAAACTCTTGTTTTTCAAAATTTAAAAGCAGACACTTTTTAACTTACTATTTTTTCCCAAATACAATTTCTTAATGTTATCAAATTGCACATCCTGCGTTTTATCAATTTTAAATGTTGTTTCCATTGGTTCGTAATTATCAGCCTATCGTAATTAAATAATTTAAAAAATCGTTGCAAAAAATAATCTAGCAATAACTTACCGTTATAACTAGAGTTCGACCACCATTTTTCCTAATTATTTTAATATCGTGAGTTTGAGCGTTAGCTAATCTATTTTCGTAAACAACTTCTTGCCGTTCAAATCCGAAATCAAAGACAACTTTTAAATCACCTATCAGAACACAAGTTCATAAATAACTACTGATAGTAATAAAGAAATAAATAATAAAAACTTCGAAAAACATTACATACCACTATTGGCTAGCATAATGCTCATGTATTCGCCACTGTATCCACTAAGACCCATGAGCATTCCACCGGGTTCCGAAGAAAAGAATCCGATTCGAATCTTTTCAGATGTCGTCGATTTATAAGTACCTTCAAAATCGTATTCAACCATGTCATCTCTTCGCAAATGAACTCCAATTTCTAATTATGGGAAAGTAAAACCCTTTAAAATCAAGAAACGAAAAAAATTTAAAAAGGTCATACCATCCGCACAAATTGGCCCTTTGAAAGCAGTCCACCTGCAATCGCAAGTATAGTGTGAATAACCTTCCCAGCATGTAGCATTATTAAGACATGGGTCGCTTTGACATTTTCCGACGCAGCCTGGCAAAATACCATACATTCCTTGTTTGGCAAAATAATTCATTTCAATATGTCGCCCATTCAGCATCAAGGCTCTCATGCAACCCACAAATCCATCTCGGTAATCAACAGTTGCACCTTTACAAAAAAAATTAATTAATTAAAACAATTATTACCTAAAACTAAACCTCAATACCCTTACCAACAACAAATTCAGACGTAAGATGAATAGCTCTCGACATTCCAATTGGTTCTCGAATTCTATTTTTGATTGAGCCGTCAACAATTACTGAAGCTTCTTTGCGATTACGTTCAATTAAGACGCTGTGCCATCGGTTGTCATTCAACTTGATTAACGTTTCTGCACTAACACCCAGAGGTCCATTGCCAGCATAGTAAGTAAATTGTATTTGATCTCCGCCTTGTGAATAAAATTTGACAATTGCACTTCCAATACTTAATGTTAAATTTAATTAAAACTCACCAACTATAGCCACTTTTATGTAGTCTGTTGGACCAATGCTATTAATTAAAACTCCATTATCTTGAGTTGTTCGAAATTCGAAATAAATATCCCCAGAATGCCCCATATCAAAAGTAGGGAAATTAATCGTAGCATCAGCGTGTTTGAACGTAACAGTATTGTCATAGATATCTGTAATAAAAATTCCGATGTTAAATTTCGAGACTTAACAAAATTAAATTTAACTTCACTTACAATCGCCTTCACAAATTAGAGGACCCAGTTTATATTTTCCTTTCTTATTATCAAGTGGATTACCAGTATCACCAAAGCGAAGTTGTTTTACAGGTAAAAATTCTTTTGTTGTAATATCTCCGTCATCCACCAATAACGTATCACGGAAAGAATCGCAATTGCACCACTTAGTTGGATCAACGCAAGTGCCATCCATTCCGCATTTACACTTGAAAGTTCCCGGAAGAGAGCCGCTCCAAAAATCCATCCGTTGATTTTGTCTCGAGACCCACCAAGAGAAAGGTTCAAACCGTCTAGGATCTCTTACTGTAATAACCGTTTGCAATTATTAATTATCATAATTATTTTTAAATTAATATTACCTGGAGTATTAAGTAATCTTGATTTAAAGCATTCGTAAGAAAGAGATTGCTTGCAGCTACGAGATCGATTAACAAGTTCTGTCAACTGGGCCATGTTTGCATCATAATGGATATCTTGAATAAAACTTCCCGCTCTATCAAAGCCATTGACAGTGGTTGGCTTTTCATTACGATGCCCAACCATTGTAGTTGTTACCAAGTTCTCTTCTACAATATAAAAAACAAATTTAAAAGATTTAACTTATAATTAATTTTTATAAAATTTACTTACGATTTACGTCACACATAACGTTAAAAGCAGGTAATGGTCCACTGCCATCGATATCAACTTGAATTCTATCTTGACGAAGGCCAGGATTATTTTGTCGGAACGACTCGCACGACAAAGGCTTTAAAGCTAAGTTTAAAATGCCAAAAAAGAAAGAAATTGTTATAGATAATGTGCTAATACAGATTGCATAAAAGCTTTTTCAATTGGTATACGCTCTCATCTCTCATAATCTCTGTCATTAGGCCCAATTCATCTATCCAAACAACTCACTTAGTAAAATATCACAAATAAATAATTTAAATAATTATTAATAATAAAACAAGTTTATAATTTATGAATTTTTAAATATACTATAGTATAAAATATGAAAATAAATTATTAAAATGTAATAAATAATAATAATTGTATTTTATATTAATATTATAATAAAAAATAAAATTGATTGTAATTTATATAAATATTATAACAAAAAAAAAATAATTATATAATGAATTGTAGTGGAACGTGAATTCACCTTCATATTTGTTTGTAATCATCGAGCGCAGTAACACTTTCTTATTTAATATTTAAAATAAAAGTTTATAATTATTACATGTATGGCATACTGCTCCTCCGTATCCATTATTTCCACAATCGCAAAAGAATTCTTCCGACGTTTGATGACACACACCACCATGCTCACATGGATTAGGATTGCACCTAAATTAAAAAGGATTTAAGTAATTATTTATACATAATCATTCAACTACTAAATATACCTGTCGATCATTTGACAGGAGTCCCTCAAAACATCTCCTTCATAACTAGATGGCTGAATTTGATGTCCATCGAATCGCATACAACCAATAAATCCAACGGAACCGTAAAGACCACCTTAAACCAATACAATTAATTCCAATAAAAAAATAAAAGATAAAACATTACATACCCCCAATTAAAATTGTATTTCCAGTTTGAAACTTTAAAACACGCTGTACTTTCACAGAGATTTTGTCTACAATCAACTCCAGATAGTTTTCACTTGCCAGTAATTTTACTTTGTGCCACACCCCATCATTAAAAGTTTCTATATAAAAAAACATCAACAATTTGTTAATAAGCTAAAAGTAAACATTTGCTTACTATCGTAGTTATCAATGGTAACTCTTGGAACCCTTCCAGCGGCTAAGTCCATTTTAATTTTGCCATTATTTAAATACATCTAAAACAAATCAAGTCACATTAAAACTTGAAACAAGATCTATCAAAAGTATTTTCTCACTTTTATCGAGCCATAGTTTGAATGAAATTTGTGATACAGAAGCAAACCTTCTTCATTGAAAGTTCTAAAATTAATATCAATATTTAAATTTGGCATTCCTTCATTTGCTTTCAAAATCCCGTAAGATTCTGCTGTTCGAAATGTAAGAGGAGCATCTAAAACGTCCTATAAAAAAAATTTTCCGTTAGAGATTTTAATTTAATTATTTTTTAAAAAAAACTACTTTTACCTGACACATAAACCCGATTCCCTCTCCAAATTTTTTATAAGTAAAATCTTGCTTATATTTCAAATCGTAAACAAGATTTGTGTAATTAATGAATAAATTTTCAACACAGCCAGTAAAATTGTGCGTCACAATTAAGCCGTCCATATTAAAATTAGGCACTCCACCTAACATCATCTAAAGTTCAAATTCCAACTTGAAAAATAGCTATTAACATACAGGACTATTTAATAACTTTACTTCTTGATTGAGATCTAGTTGAGTAAAATCTCCGCGGATTCGCTGTTTAGCTATTACTCTGTCAACGGTGAAAACAAGATCTTTATTTTCCCTATAGATGCTTACGTCATGCCATAAATTATCATCCAAAAGACTTCCAACAGTCACAGTCGTCATCAATTTAGCCCCTAACCACAAATACTGTATTAAAAACACAATAAATTTACTAAAACTTTATTGTTATGTTACCTAAATCAAGATTTAAGACAAGCTTATTTTGGACCACTTGTAACGCTAAATAATCTCCTTGAGTGCCCCGACTATAAAGCAGAATTCCATCTGGATAATTTGTCTGAAAACGAAGTCTGATATTGTCACGATGAGACATAACTGGTTGAAAAGTTAAATCTTTCTGAACGTAACTTTTGCCATCAAAGCTCATCACTTCTTCGACTAAAATAAAAATCTCAGCAAATTAATAATCTCTAATAAATGCAAATTCTATAACTTTTTACCATAATTGCAACCGTAAGCTTCTACTCTCATTGATATCCTGTCTCTCCATCGTGTCGGATTTATTCGGATATATCTAGCTATAATGGGGTTATCCGAAAAATAGTTTCGCTGAACTGCATCTCCATTTCTGTTTCCTCTAAAAAGCTAAAAAGAAAAATAAGATTATTAAAATCATGAAAATTTTTCGAAGCTAACCAATTATCAAGCAACTAAAGTTAATACATCACAGTAATATCAAAACACAAAATTTTAGAATGACAAAATAAAAATAGTTAAAAAAATTATATAAAATAGTCAGTTGCTAAATACAGTATAATGCTAGCAATTTAAAACTGTTAAGATTCAGTATTAAGACACAGATTTCACAATTTCCATGCCAAGATCATTTCTCTTTAATAGTGGAAAAAGTTTCACCTTAGGAGAGCCATCTGCTAAAAGAAAAGGTCTCCATACCCCTCCACCTTCGCTATATAGTATGGAATACTCCTCTACAAACTCCTGACTGTGTGCTAAACCCCTTGTAGCAATAGATGTCACAGTTTTTCGAGTCCTCATATCAATATCCATAAACTCGTAAATGGTGTTGTTTCTGGGCGACCACGCGTTAGCGTCTAAATTAATTAAGACAAAATAAAGCGTTGCGATTAGTTTTATCTCACCTTTATGTTCCCCTGAGTATCTTTGTATTCAGCAAAATCAGCTCCATTATTTCCATACTCAATTCGGTACTCTAAAACGTACTCGGACGTGTAGGGTCGACCCTGTGTGGCTATAGACGTCACATTCCTAATTTCCTTCAGGTCGATGATAAAATACTGACCAAAATCAGAATTACCAGCCGTCCATGCAATTCGTCCTGCGAATTAATGCATAAGCAATGCTTTTATATGTAAAAAAATATATATTTACCGTGCAAACAAAACTTAACTTAAAGCAAAATCAATATTAAACAAAAGTAACGTGCATAATTATTATTATTATAAATCCTTTACTTGCAAAATAGCACAAGAAAATCAAACTCTAAAGACGTAAACTTGAACTACACGTCAATTATTTTAAATTAAATATTATTGTGTAGCAAAATCATAGCAAATTAATAGTTTGTAAACGCAACTATTCGCAACTACCAAAGACTGTAATAATTGACTTCTAACTTCAAATATACATAACATTAACTTGCACATTAGAAAGCAGTATTTGTAATAAAAACCATACAAATTACAAAAATAAAACCTCGTTCTAAAACAAAGTTAAATCTTCAAGAAAAAGAAAAGCCAAACTAAAAACACTTCTAGTAAGTAATAAGAAGTTTTACAAACCTATATAAACGCCGAATTTTTCTACTGATTATAGTGTCGATTCGATAATCCTTATGTTTATTTTTAGCATTTTTGTGTTCTAACTTGGTATACAGTACTATTATTGACTTACCATATAACTTCGCTTTACCAGGACCCCGGTCGGACGATAAACTAGAAGTTGCGGTAATTTTGGCAGTGTCGAATAATGGAGTATCACAATCTCCGGCTAAAAATAATATAAGTAAATTTATTAAAACTTATGTAACGTACATTCATGAGTAATCATCTCAAGACTCTCAGGTGAAAACCACGTTCTAGCAACGTTAAAACGAAGTGTTATAAACATTTCGAAGAATAAGATAGAAACGTTTCGTAAACTGTGACATCGTTAAACTACAATGGCTTTGATTCCGTTAATTTGGGAACTGTTTTGATGTTATAATTTGAACGAAAGAACAGTCCGTTGGTATCCCACCCTAAACTAGGCGTGGTTTTCACGATACGATCCCTTCGAATTCAACGAGCTTTTTATAATAATTATACTAATAAAACATGCAAACTTACCGTTAACAAAATGATTAGCAATAAGAAAACTTAATAAAAAAAGCAATCGTCTAATATATTCCTTCATTTTCAAAATACATTTAACAATTTCTTCTTTCTCATTACCGCGACGTTAGCACCATTGTAAAAAAAAAAATGTCGGAATCTTTGAGGTAAAAAAAAAGAAATACACGACGCATGCGTCAAAAATTTTCCGGAAATCCGCCGGTAGATTTTTTTTTTTTTAAATTACTAGATTAAAGTATAAATAAATAGATTAAAAATTAGCAAATAAAACAAATAAAATTTTTAAAAAATTTTTACATGCATTATTGCTTAATTTTTATATAAAAACTTAATAAAAACAAATAAAAACAAATAAAAACTTTGATTTAAAAAATAAAATTCGCAAAATATTTCGATTACGCATGCGCAGTAATAGTGATTCACAGCTTTTGAATCATCCATGATGGAATCACCTGTAAAGGTGAGGTCGGAGGGGGCTCCCAGCCAAAACGACTGTGTAAATAACATTAGATAACCCTCTACTGCTCTCTTGGCTCCTTCTATTATAATACATCCATGAGGTAAGATGGGTGTTTGACCTTTCCTTCTACATTCCATGATATTTTTAGAGATGAATTTTTTTTCTTTTAAATACAGTACATACCGTACTCAAAATGTAGGAGTATAATATTATTTTATATTTTAAAAATAATAATTTTTTTCATTTATTATATTACACTATACTGTAAGAAAGTGCTTTAGATTTTTTTAAAAAAATATATTTTTTTTACATTTTTTTTAGAATGTAGTTCTGCTTCACTTCATTACACTCCTGTAATGCGCGTCCATCCGCAACAATTTTCAGGGGACTTTTGCTACGGTATTAGCCTATAGCTGTGGTTTAATACCAAAATGCTTGCCGCAATGCTCGGTGACTGCTTCACCAGATATTAAACAAACAGCTGTTGGTAATGGATCATTAAAGCCTGGTTTAGACAGGTCGATTAGCTGGGCGAGTTAGAAAATGCTTCGATGGCCCTAAGGAAACCTACCTTGGGGCCTATCGTACCTTTTTCTAACTCGACCAACTACATGAACATGCATTCGACTCATCTAAACCAGGCTCAAAAGGGAGGGGAGGGAGGCGGGCTTGTTAATACGATAAATAATATACTGTATACGGTATATATTTTTTTTAAAGATAAACACTATCAATTATAAAAAGTAATAGATAGCTTATAACCTTATTAAAACCGCTTTACACAATGCTATACTGTACTGTATTAGTTTGTTTTGCGTTAAAAAATACATATTTTCATTTAACGATTTTCAAAAACTTAATACTCAAAAATGTTTCAATTTACCGCAGTTTTGTTTATGTTATATTCGTGAAATGCATAACAGTTGCAGGATTTTTATTTTTTTAAAAGAAGGAAAAAGAAAGTACATAAGTACAAAAGAATTGATTACGTTGTAATCATTAGCAGAACGTTTTGGCATGTAATCAAAAGAATCAAATGACACACCCACCTTACGATTAAGTATTAATTATTAAAAAAAATTAATAATTATCGACGGGCAATGGAGAAGTCAACTACTGTTAAATGTTGGTCACCGTTTACAATTTTGGGAAATGGAAATTCAAGTGTGTGGTTTGTGCAATAAGTTTTAATTTAAATTTTTAACTATTTACTGTAAACATTAATATAGCTGAAACATTGGGGAGTGATTCATCTTTAAACGACAAAATTGCTTTGCTGATTTTAAACCAGTCGACTTCCTGCGAAAAAAGTTTTAGAATGTTATGGGGGAAAAGTATAAAAATTAATAGTGTAATATCTTTTTTAAAAATTAAAATATGACGTTTGAATCTCTTTAGGTAAACTTAATATAGCCGTGGACGGAGGTGCAAATATATTGTATAACAATTGCACAAGTGGCAATTGCTTATCGAAGCATATACCAGACATTATTTCTGGGGACTTTGACTCCGTAGACCAAGAAATTTTAAATTATTATAAAGAAAAGGTGAAATATAATAATTATTAAAAACACTTGCTAAATTTTGTTAATAATATTATTTTTATTGAATCTTAAGGGAGTCGAAATCATTCCTACGCCCGATCAAAATAGTACCGATTTCACCAAGGCCATCAACATTTGCCTTAAAAAGCTTGAAGACAAACAGCAAACCGTAACCAAATTTTGGTTTATGTATAAATATTTAATATCTATAATAATATTTTTTTTTTAAAAAAAAAGGTCAAAGCTATAATAACCTTAACTTCGCTCGGCGAACGACTAGATCACGTTTTTGCCAACATAAATACTTTATATCTGATGGAACAACTTACAATTGCACCGATTTATTTAGTCTCAGATTTTGCAATAACCTGGCTTTTAAATCCGGTATTTCAAATTCAATTTTTTTTAAAAAAAAAAAAAAAACATTAATAAAGCTTATTTCATATAATATTAACAGGGCGAACATTTAATCGAAATTCCGGAAAATTTATTAAAAAGCAATTGTGGCTTAATACCAGTTGGAGAGCCCTGTTCCAATGTGACAACCAAAGGTCTTAAATGGAACTTGCGTATGATATTTACTGATTTTATAAATTATGCATCGTTATAATTATAAACTTTTTTTTCTCAAAATAGAGAATAGCCCATTAAAATTTGGAGCCATGGTCAGCACCTCCAATACGTTTACCGATACCTCCGTCACTATTCAAACCGATAAACATTTGCTCTTTACGATGGAAAGATAATTTAAAATATTCCACATTCTAACTCAACCTTATTAGTTCAAATAAAAATATTAATATATAAATAAGTAAGTAAATATAGGCCTATAAAGTGCAATAATAATTTTATATTTCAATTTTCATGTCCAAATATAGAAAATAAATTAACTTTTTTTTGTTTACACAAATCTGTGTTTATAATCTGATAATAAGAATTCTACATCACCGGTTTATATTGCCTATCCCCTCGATTGCAGTCGATTCCTGGCCGTTATACATACGGAGAAAACGGAAACTACGAATAATCCCGTGATTCCGATTAAAGCGAATGTCGAGGCAGCGTTGAAATACTGTCGGTATTGCATTCTGCAGCACCAGATGAGACCCAAAATCAGACCAAATAAAGGGAGCATAAGACGGCTAAGATCGAGCTCTGAGTTGGACGAATACTGCTGAGGGGCTGTGGGAAGTCGTTGGCTCGAGATATGGCAATGTACCACGCAGTTGTCGGACAACCCGTAAAATTGTAATGTTTCTTGATCACTTTGTAGGAGTTGTCCATTGTATATTAATCGAACTAATCTTTGATTCGCTAAGGCCTCACTAAAATGTTGTCTGTAATAAATGAAAATAAAAATCAGCAATTGTTATAAAATATACATTTAAAAATGAAATGTTTGCATTCATAAGCAGATAGTTAGCTCCATTTTTTCCCCTAACAAATTTTGGAGCCGGTCTACCGGTCTTTTTTTTTAGCACCAAATGATGTTTAAAATGCTCTTTTAAGAAGGACTGATAATTTCAGGAACAAACAAATTAATGAGCAGATGGGTTACCAATATAACGCGTAATATTTCTCAAATATTTCTGTATGAAATACAACCTTAAACTGAAAAAAATGGAGCTACTGGTAGCCGCCAATAATGATGCAAGCTCTTCACATGTATTTATAATAATTTTGTTTACTGTTTAAAATGGCCGAGTCGATCGTCTAATTTAGCTTCTACTAATTTCTGAGTGTCGTTTAAAAATACCAAACGAATTCTTATATTTCCTTCAGTATTTGCAGTATTCGAATTAGATGTCTCGGTTTGGTTACTCGTATCGGATGGCGTATTAGTATTACTTTCTACAATTTCTTCCCGATCGATTTCCACGTTTGATTTATCCGTCGAAGGTTGAAATCGATTTCTCAATTGAGTTTCCTGACTATCTACAGTGTTATTGATAGTTGGCGAAGTTAAAATGGTAGTTTCGACACCTCCGGCATCCGCATTTTCGTTAGAAGTAGGCCTATCTTCGACAACCGTCGATTGGGGCGAGTTGAGGACTACGTTTTCGCTGCTGGAATTACTGCCACCGGTAGTCGTGATTACCGTCTGCCGATTGGCCGTCGTTATAACGTTAAAGATTCTAGGATGTGAATTATTTGATTGATTGTTAAAATTTGGACCACGTCTTTCAATAACAACTACTGACGCTCTGAAGATGGGATGATCGCCCACTGACGTTGAATACCATGCTAATAACACGATTAAGAATATCACAGCAAATCCGATTACGTAAACTACTTCATCTCCTATTCCTTCTAAGATGGTCATTGTTATTTACTAGCTGAACTCTTCGAACAGTAAACAAAAATAAAATGAAAACTTCATAAACCCTCAATACCTATGTTAATTAATATTACAAAAATTAAAAACTTTGTAAACAAATTCCTTATACTATTGTCAATATGACTGAAATGTGTATACTTACTACGTTTATAGAAAAGAGATAATATTATTATAATGTAATATCAACCACATTAATTTTATTTTGCTACGCTGAGCACAAGTATTTTATAAAATTCGTGGAAAGCTCGTCACCATCGCGCAGAACCACAACAGTGTGACAGCTGCGTTTATACTGTTATAAAATGTAATAATTTTATGAGTTTTAAAACAAATTTCTACTCATTTAAATTCCGTAAAAATATATACTAATTGCATTTAAAATATCGTAGTATTCATTATAATATAATTTATAATTAAATTCAAGGATATTTAATTAAAGAATGTGTTAGCGCAGCTTGTGACATTTTTAACCTCGAATTTCTTTTCTAGAGCCAAAGTGGCATATATTTAATACAGTAGGCCTATTGTAATGGGAAGAGTTTTTAGCTGCAACAAATTAATGTTATTCTTTAGGCAATTCTATTGCAGGCTTATTTTACTTTAAATGCAGACTCTAAAATTTAATAATTATTTAAGATAACCTACTTCTTTTAATTTGCTGATCAATGTATCCAAGTTTTATAGGCTAATCAAAAGATATTTTTTCTGAAACCTGACAACTTTGAAATAAAAGTTTTAATATTGGCGCCGATATAATAGTAATGTGGAGACTCGATATCATTCACAGTGGATCATAATGAAATTAAGTTTTTAATAGAATACAAATTGACTGTTACGTTACAGGATAATCAGAATTAAACATCCATGATTTAAAATTATATTATATGTAGCCCTGAATAATAATCCAATGGGTTTTTACTAGTCTTTATAAACAGTCTTCTTACATTATTATACGAAAGAGAATTAAATTACCCTGATACACACATTTTTCATAACTTTATGGAAAATATCACATTATTTGAATTTTGCCAACATTACTTCAGCTTTTAAAATGCATCAGCTTTCAAACAATTTCCAATAATCATTTAAAGTTTATTTTTTTTTATCTTTTGTAACTTCAATCTGAATAATATTTAAAAACCCAAGTGGCAACACCAAACGCCACAAGATTATTTTGATATAGACTATAAATTCTGTTTTAGAAGTTATAACTGTTATAATAATGCAATTGTACAATCTCCCGGTTAGATAAGAGGAATCGCAACATTATAATTATAGAATATCGTTAGGTTTTTTTTATCGTTTTATGAAGGATTTTATTACAGATAGTAATTTTTGACGGATTTGAAAAATTACATAATTATGTTTAAATTATAAACAAATTGGTTATACCTGTACAGTACTTAAAAATTTAATTCCAAGGGAAATCCTAAAACAATCAATTACGCCTAGATAATTGCTTGTAATAAATCCAAAGATATAAAAATTTCAAAACATGAGTATATAATTCTGACCGTCATAAAGTAAACAGAAAATTAAAGAAAACAATATCGCAATTCGTACTCGCCTGCAAAAAAAAAAAGCAGTTTTCATCAGCTGAATGATACGCATACGTAACTAAAAGCGTTCGGCAGTGGCAACAGCTTTCCTGATATTTGATCGCAATTATATAACTTAAAAGACATGATGTGTATAGTGGATACTCCATTGACAGAAGAATGCAATTAATGCTTCCTTCAAATAAAAATAAAATTTACAAAATAAGAAGAAAAAAAAAATCAAGACAATCTAAAACAAAATTCATTTAATTCAGACTTGAAAGCAATACTCGGTTAATTCAACCTTTACGTAAATTACGAAGATTCTGTTTGCAAAATAATATAGGATCTCATAAAAATTCTTATCGGTAGATTACCAGTTTGCTTTCAGATCTAAATTAAAAATGACAGCTTTCACTCCTTTTTTTCTTCTCTCAAGTTCATTCGTGGGGCCGCGGGTCATGAATAGGCATTGTATGAAGTACTTCATCTAATAGTTGAAGCGCTCGATGGAGATGAACTTCGATCCAACAAGGAGTTTCCTTTATACTCTGTCGAGGATAATCAGGTCCCCAGCCTTTAACAAAGCTAAGCCTAAGTATGCAGAGCCGACGTAAATCATCCACACCAATCCCAGCTGCAGCGGATAAACCTGAATATTTTTTTATATTAACTACATTAAATTAGCACTTCCACTTATCAAAGGAAAAAGAAAAGTTGTTCTACTTATGGCTGGAGCAATTCCACCAACTGACGATGGTCCAGGAATGTGTCCAGCAACTGCAGCGGCCTGCGCAGCAGCAGCGGCTTGAGCAGTTGCAGCTTGTTGTTGCATCTGGCGATGACATTGTTGCAAATCAAATACCTGTTTCAAATTACTCTCAGTTAAAACCATTACAAAGCCAATACTGTGATTGACCAAAATGAAATTGCCTTGATATATGCATTTGGATATATTTTGTGCACAGCATCACCAGGAGCTCTTCCAGCTTCTCGGTCAAGATAATAACTTTGAACAAAAACGCTATGATCACTAAGACACCTCAACCAAACATCTCCTTCTCCTCGCAAATCCAACTTCATTCCTTTGCCTATATGCAATCTTAACATTTTAAAATATTAAAAACTTTCATTAAAATCTAACTCTTTTTATTATTAAAACCTGGCTCTTTCGCTCTGTTCTGTTCGATGAACATTAGACAAAGCTCCTAAACAAAAACGATCTCCCCCGGATGGATCGACGTAACCGTCGACGGTTACACTTGGACAACTCGACGGTACTTTAAATGTTTCTCCAACCTGAGCATCAAGTTCGAAATAAGCAATAGAACACCAATATTCTGGACCTAAAAGCCAAAACTATATTTTAAGATTTCTCGAAGAACAGTAAAAATAAATAAACTGACTTGGTTGAGATGAAAGTGTGCCTTGAACTGTTACATCGTGTTGACTATGATGTTGCCCTGCAACCAAGAATTTTAATTTCAAAGTAATATAAAATTATTAAATTAGGGTGACTTACAATATCCTGAGTGTTGCCTCAATTGACCTTCAGGTATTACTGGTGGTACCATTGATTGAGTATATGTCAATGTATTGTTGCCAGTCCACGTCGCTGAACCTGCAAAATTATTACTGTAATTATTTCCCATGGAAGATCAGTCAATAAGAACAAAAAAAAAAAAACTTGATTCTAAACCAATTTTCATTTAATTAAAGCAGTTACTGCATATTTTACCATTAGCACTAAATTGCTGATTCGCCGGAGGTTGAGGTTGTGAAAGATTACTAAAGCCGTTTTGATGCAAATGAGGTGATAATGGACTTATTCCATTATTTAAACCAACATCTAAGATTTTTTTTATTATTGCATCTTAATTTTTAAGAAAAATTTCCAAGTTAATAAAACCTGGTGTGTAGTGAGTGGGAGTAGATATCGATTCTGGGGTAAAGAATCCCGTTTGCTGTTGAGTTGAATTTGAAGCTGCGCCTGGTGTGGAGAGAGGGGTTGTTTGGGCTTGGGGTGGGTGTGGAATATTGAGAGTGGAAGCTGTAGGTGATGACGGACCCGTAGTGGCTTGTTGTTGTTGTTGGGGTGGAGGTGGTGGTTGTGCTTGTTGAGGTTGCTGAACCAGTAGAGGTCTACCAAATGGATCCGTCGAAGGATGATGCTGAATAGTTTGCGGGGGATGCTGAATAGTATTCTGAGTCGTTACAGCATCACTACGAGGGGCGCTTAAGCTATCGCAATCCATTCCTCCTCCAGCCATGAATTCATCTTTTACCAATCTCCCAGAAGTGCCTGAAATAAGAAAGAACAAATTAGTCAAGTGATTTAGGAAAAAAAAAAAATTGTCTAATAAAATGAAATATACAATTTAATTCACCTGAATGATGCAACGTCAAGCCAGATAAATCTAAAAATACAACAAAAATGTACTATTAATTCCCACTCAAGAAATATTTGTATAATATGTCAAAATGATACTTCTCTTAACATTTTTTTTTTTTTTTAAAAAAAACATTAAACATAAAAATCAACATTTTAGTTGACTATATTAATTCAAATTAATCTATGCATTAACTTTAAATAACACTAAAACAAATCAAAACACCTGTAGCTTGTAGAAAGTCCTCACCAATGCCTGGAGAGACCACCCGCTCGTAGTGATAAGGATTTACACACACACTGTCACATTTCAAATCGAAAGCAAATTGACAATATTTGACGTGCTTCAATTCGTTTTTATGCAAGTCTGGCCACCGCCAAATCCTGGCATAAATCACGTGAGGAAATCCTTTTCGTCCAGCAACCTAGACATTTTAAAATATAACTCGTTCAAAAATGTATAATATTATAATTATATATATAAAAAAAAAACCACAACCGATAAATTCGATTTCAATTTCTTACTTGCAAACGTCCGTCAAGTGTTCTCTGGATTGTGACGCACTTGCTAGGATGAGAACCATTAGTCGTAATAGCGGTGATTAAACTGTCCAATTCATCTCGTTTTTCTTTGAGTTTTTTCACCAAGCTTTCAATAGCTCGTTTCGAAAAGCTTTCCGATTCACCCCCTTGCCGGTGACACATTAAGCTGTGGACTATGCTTAAGCAAGCATCTGCCGAGGTGGGGGCATTGCCACTCATTTTGACGTTGAATGCGAAGTAAAATAATAAAAAAAAAAAAACTATCTTTACAAAAAGTCTTCTACAAACTTCAACTCAGTAAATTCTAAAAAAAATAAATAAATACGATATTATTAATCACTTCATGAAGTTTGCAAATTAAATGTCATCTTAAGTTTACAACACAAATTGATGGGAAATTCGTTCAATAACGACAAACATCATAACAGCTATCAACAGTACTGTGCAATTATGATAAGAAACGCATCAACTAGCCTTATAATTTCAATTTGGTTTATTGTTTCCAACTATATTATTGTCAATGTGTTAAACATAATTATTTACTGAATCTAATATTTGATATTAAGCGCTACGTAATAAATACTTCAATGCATTATTTTGCACAATTTGAGCCTACTGTAGTTCTTTGAAATTCGACCATGTGTCAATTCGGTCAATATAATGTAATGACGAGTCTGTGCTTTCCTATTATAAAGTAAAAAAATTTTTAAATGTTTTTGGCCTATGAAACGAACACAAGCAAACGCAATTCATTACTATTACACAGTACTGTAGTTTCTTAAAGCTCAATGTTAGGCCTATTAATCAAACCGAAATTCGTTATCGTATTACATAAGCATATGCCTACTTACTTATGTATTTTACATGTCTCAACAGCAATGATGTCGTTTAAGATCAATGCCATCATCAATAAATGTCTTTTTGACGCGAAATTTTAATGGTAAACAAATGAAAAACTAGTCCATGTGCAAATGGGCTGCGGATTGCACAACTCTTCTCTACGCGTCAGACGCCATTCAAATCAACTCGCATTTCGAACGTGGTAAAATACACTATTAACTTGATAAATTATAAATTTCTTGGGGTAATTTTAACTTGATTTACGCAAAGTTAAAGTGATCGATTATTCTACTCAAATAAGTTTCACAGCTGAACAAAGAAGCCATTCTACACATGGTGAATAATACGGTATTGATGAAGCGGATTGCAAATGACAATTTTTGGGAAACACTGGCGCCATCTATCAGTCAGTTCAAATATTAATAACGTAGCAGCATTATTTTGGTTCACGCCTAATGGGTTAACGACAAACAGTTCACTACTAAAGGGGTTCTCCAAAAAAAAAGTTGGCTCTTAATTTAAACGATGTTAATTAATACATTAATTTTTAGAGTATTAAAAATTTGTTAAATAATTTGGTCAGTTTACGCAAACTTTTTCGGTGAACCCACGTTGGTGAAAGTGTTGCCAACAACCAAACTTTACATGACTTAACTTCAAAACAGAAAAATTAATAATTTTATTTCCAGCAATTTAAATTTTTTTCTTTGAATACATTCCGTGATTTAATTTTGAAAATAAAAACTTATTATACTTATACTTAAGATTTAAAATGAAAAGAAAAAAAAAATACCTATTTATCTAAATTATGCACCGGCGGGTTCCTTACGACTAACATAATTATAAACTTCTTTCAATGAGTTTGCATTTGGCAATTAGAAAAATACAAATCAATATTTAATTGAAGTAAGTATTCCTCAGTCAAACTTATTACAGTTAGGATTCTCGGTACACTGTAAATAAATTTTGAAAGAGCGTGGTTGCGCTATAGCACGATTGTACTTCATAAAACATGTGTAAAAAATGTGAAACATCAGTAATCTTTATCTTCTTGGGCTGCCATAAATAATTTTTGGTTCATCACTGTAAATGCATCTAAAAAAAAAATAATTTTTTTAAAAAATATTATTCTAACTCCAGGCGCATTACAGAATACACATTTAAATAAAATTATTATTTTTATAAAATACCGCAAAGTTTACATACCAAAAAACCTTTTGAGACTCTTTGGCTTGTTTCTCCAAAAGATAAATACATAGTAAGCAGGTATTCCAGTAATGATAATAAGTAAACCCATTCCGACCGTGAAAGGTTCAGAATAAAGTGGCAAACAAATGAGAAAAGCACAAATTAGCAGAAAGGCGATCGGTATCCAGGTAGCCACCTTTAAAAAATACCAATAGTTTTTTTTTTTTTTTGGTTTTAATAATATGAAGTTGTATAAATTACTCTGATTGGTCTCGCTAAATCAGGTTGTTTCCAACGTAAATAAAGTAGTCCAGCTACTGATACCGCAATAAAAAAAGATTCCACGAAGCTAGTGTAATTAATTAACACTATTACGTCTCCAGCAACGAGCATTAATAATGAAATTAAACCCTAATAAAATAACAAAATTAATATAATACAGTAGTTATAAACATTAAAAATTAATAAGTTTTAAAAAAAATTAAATTTTAGTCACTGTACCAAAAAAGTTAAAGCAGGAGCAGGTGTGAACTTGGACATACTTATCATTGCCAATGCCATTGGAAAGTGTCCTTGTCGAGCTCCAACAAAGCAAATTCTAAATATTATAAATTAATGAATTCGCTATTAAAAAATATAAATGTTTTCCAATAACCTGGCCGAAGTAAAAATATGGACGGTTAAACCACCAATAGTCGATCCAGCCACACAAACCGGTATAACCCACCACAAATACGAAGGCAACTTCTCTCCAAAAGTCTAAATAAAAAAAAAAAATAGATAAAATATGTACCAGTTATTATAAAAGTTACACAACAAATATTTTATAATTATAAAGGGGAAATACCACTGCAACAGCATCTGAAGAAATGACTTCGTACGGTGATAACAAAGCAAAATATGCCAGATTAGCCAAAATGTAAATAGAAGTAATAATTGGCATAGAAATCCAAATCGCACGTGGCAAATTTCTAATAACAACTATTTCATAAAAACCAACGTAATATATCACAAATTTAATTTATGAAAAAAATAGTTACACGTATGGATCTTTCATCTCTTCAGTTACAAAATTTAAATAATTCCTATAAACGTTTAAAAACATTTTTTTTTTAAATACTATACTTTAGAAGTTTAGATCAAACAAAAGCAGTTAAAAATTAATATACCATCCAGTGTATGAAAAAATTCCTGAGTAGAAAGCAATAGCGATGCTACCTGGATTAGTTATTGTGCCTTCAAAGCTATTGTGGAAATTTTCAGTCTTTCCTATTTTTTTTAACAAAAATGTATTATTATTATAAAATAAAAAAACCACATGAATATTAATATAAATTAAAAAAATTATTATATACCTTGACATAAAAACACCACACCGGAAATAATAATAAACGCAAGAGCCACAATTTTAAAAACCATAAACCCATCTTGTAATTTCGTCGTCCACCTGACGTTATAACAATTCAAAAACGTTAAAAAACCTAAATTGGAATAAATTACAAATTAAACGAAAAAAAAAAAAACCATACTCAAATAAAATAAAACTTACATATTACAGCTGCTGCTATTAATCTAACTGCCTCAATCGGCGGCACACATTGCCCATAAAACGGCTGAAGAATGTAGTTGGCAAATGTAAGCGCTGTTATCGCATTTGTGCAGGGAACAAACACGAGACTAGCAACCCATAAATAAAGAAAAGCAACAAGTGGACCGAACGCTTCTAAAATATAAACGTAATCCCCGCCAGATTTAGGAATCATCGTTCCTAGTTCGGCGTAGCACAGAGCGCCGAGAGTAGATAACAGTCCGCATAACACCCAAATGATGAGCGATAGTCCAACCGAACCAGCAGACAAAATAACACCTTTGGGCGAAATAAAAATTCCAGATCCGACAATAATCCCCAAAATTATCGCGACTCCTTCGAGAAGACCAATTTCTTTTTTTAGTTTAACTGAATTTTGATTCTGTCCCTCTCCGGATGGCCCACCGGTTAATGGGTCACTTACTCCTGGTTCTCGATTGTCCATCTCCTCGCCCATTGCTAAAAAAAACAATATTCATTTTAGCTATTCACAATTTTTATATTTGCCGTTTACTTAAAATAATTGTCAACACAAATTTATAAAAAAAAAAGTTTTCACATTTTTTTTATCCAAAAAAATAGATGTAAAAAATAACCAATGCCCATCGTTCGTTAAATATCCAAATAATTAGGGGCAATGAAAAATACGTCAACAATAAAAAGTAAATTCCCATACAGTTTTAATATTATTGTTTTGGATCTAAGATCATTAGCTATTATAATAAAACCCGCGATTAAAAAATTAAGTTCTTCCGAATAAAATTATTAATTGAGCTACAGTTATGCTCATCAATATTCATAAAAGAAAACCCCCGATAATTTTATTAATAATTTTTATTGCAGGGTACATGTAATAAATTAACAACCACACATTCCAACAAGTCGAAGGTCGTACTCATTCACTTGGTAACATAAGAGTAAAACTGGCAATAAAATGAACACGCTGCGTATCAATTTAATGTCTCGCGTTTCGACTTTGAAGAGTTGGACAAACTCGCGATCAAATGTAATCAGAACGCGAAGTAAATAAATCAATATTTAACAACTACATTAAAAAAATAATACTCTAAATAATTTAAAAAAAAAATGTAGGGCTATAAATATAAAAATCATAAAAAAAAATCTGTCAATCAACAGGCCAAGCTAAAACATGACCTATACGGGAAATTAAATAAATTTAAAATATAATGCGACATCCCTCAAATTGTAGCGGATCAAGTATGACAGTCAACAGTCAAGATAAAAGCATTCATTACATTTATTTTAATAAATTTACACATAAATAATATTTATTTTCAAAATTTTTTAAATTCAATGAATGATTTTTTTTAAGTTGAAATATGAAACCAAAATAATAAAAATTTAATACTCGCAATATGTTTCGAGTGCACTCAAAGCAATTTTTATATTAATTTTTTTTAAAAAAAAAATTATATACAGCGTATAAAAGCAATTGCAAATTTTATTTTCAATTCTCTAAATAATTTTTTTTTCTACAAATGCATTTAATTCCAATTAATTTTTTTTTAAAATAAATAATAATAAAACGGAAGCTTATAATTTTATATTCCTTTTATTATCTATTACTATATTTTTCTAAAAATTAATTTTATATAAAAAAAAAATTAATAAGCGCATAACTCTTAAAAATAATTATTAATCGAGAGTTTGCTGTTTATCTTTTTTTGCCTGGTTTTCTTATGCTTATGACGTAATTGGAATAATATAGAAGATAAGAAATTTATTTAAAAAAAAATTGTGTTTGTATTTTTTTAAATAAAAATTCTTACTTATTACATCATTACAGTTTAAGGAATAATTAAACTTCCTCGTTAACTGTTTATTGAATTAAATTGTTTAGCTGTTCAACACATATAAATTCAAATTCTTACGTCATAAGAACAAGAAAAGAAAAAAAAGCTTAACCGCAAAAACTCTCTAATATCAATAACGAAAAACTAGTTTTATCATTTTTACGAATCAAATTTCTCCCCCAACAAGTTGACATTCTTTTTCTAGAACTGCTCGTGGCGAGATCTGATGAATAATTTATTATGTTTTTAGTTTTATCTACCATTAAAGCAACCTCAAAATAAATATATTTTTCGAAAATAATGTCATTATTAAAAAATAAATGTTGTGGCAATGCCACGACATGTCTATATTTGAACTTCAAAATACTGTATGTATACTCTAAATTTTATGATCACGAACGACTATAAAATTTATAGTTGTAAAATGAATTTTTTTTTTGTTAAAGTTTATAACTTTCTAAATAAAATATCATACAATTAACACGCATCATACGGCCACGAATTATAGATTTATCTAATTAATGTAGGATAGAATAATTATTATCTTACCTTTGCCTTTTTGAATAGTTGTGGTCGACGCACGTGCGCACCTCTATCTCCCAACCACAGCTTAATCTGATGGAAAATGATGAAATACTTTCAGTTCATGCTCCGCCCAATTTAAAAACACGGCCGAAATTAAACTGTACCGTGTGACACCGCCATGAATAAAAAATAAATTAAATTTCAACTGAATGGCATAATTAAAGCGAGAAATTTAATTTTCGAAATTAATAATTTCTGACCAAACTGTGGAGTTTACACGTGCATTCAAGTTTTTCGCTTTCGCTTTCGGATGCTGGAATTACTCCGTATGGAATGCCGTACCGAGACGAAATTTGACGAAAGTATTCTTCATCTCCATATTGATGAATGGAAATATGCGCGCAGTTGGCGTCTCATACTCAATTGTCCATAAAAAAAGTTGTCACTGTGCTGGAAATGGTCTGATGTATCGAGCGGCCAAGAAAGGAAATTTGAACAGTCTGAGAATCGGAATTAGCGAAATTTAGATCGAAAATGAACTTTAACAAAAGTTATTGTACAAAGTTTTTCTATCTAAATTTGCTGTTGTTAATGTTTGTATGCGTATT
>JAQGAZ010001879.1:0-23249 GCA_034692225.1 Polydesmus complanatus | reverse complement strand
AAATTCGCCAAAAACATAATTTGGTTATATTGCAAGTTTTCAAGAGGGGTCCCACTTTTTTTGCGCCACCCGATATAACAATAACATTTAAAATTCACCTAAATATAGGCTATATTAAAAAGCTTCATAATATTTTAAGAAAAAGTCCATCAAAATACTATTTATTTCGCAATAGTTTATGATAATACCAATCGTATTAATATTAATATTGTAACCCATATACCCTGAATAGATCACAGTTGAGAAGCATGCACCATTTATGATAGAAATTAGATTAATACGTTTTATACTGAAAACCTACATTTACAGTAAAAAGCATTTCGGTGCAAATAATTATGTTACGAAATATTTTTAAATCAATCAAATACTGCACATA
This sequence comes from Polydesmus complanatus, assembly GCA_034692225.1. Taxonomy (NCBI): domain Eukaryota; kingdom Metazoa; phylum Arthropoda; class Diplopoda; order Polydesmida; family Polydesmidae; genus Polydesmus; species Polydesmus complanatus. Next base: position 22,873 of record JAQGAZ010001879.1, on the reverse strand, counting down.
AAATAATAATTATTATGTCTCGTAAGAGTAATAATAATTATGCCCTCTTGCATGAACCATGTAACTCTCATTTTAAAGTTTTATAAGTTAAAGATTCATTCACAGATTTCTTCTGCGTATCTATTTCCCGTTCCTCAATAGAGATCGGAAACGCTTTGAGTGTACTATTAATGTAAACATTTTCCTTAGACTCAATGCCAGTTGGATAGGATTATCGTTAAAGCTTACAAGATTCATGCACAGGGCAAATAATAATACAGCATTACAATTTAAAACGTGCTAAATAGTATAGGTAAGGTGCTCGAGTTTCAAAATTAAATTTATTAACAATAACAATGTTTAAAAAGAGTTTGGTCACAAAGTTAAAACAACTTCTAAATCTCAAAATAAATTATTATAAAAGATGATAATGGTTTCTGTGTTGATTTCGTACGTTAAAAAAATGAAAGGAAATACAACATTTTAAATTTAATTAAAATATTGATGTCAAGTAATTAAATTGCAATATCATACGGAAAACAATTATAATTGATGAGTAGTAATTGGTCAACCAGACAATTTTATATGCTGTATACTGTATATGTAATATTTTATTTAAACTAAATTTCAAATTTCTTCGATAATGCTAAAATAAAAATTAGTAACCTTTAGTTATCAACTTATCTTAATAATGCAGTTTTATTCTTTTTTCGAAAGTACTGTAATGGAAAGTAAATGTCCTTAGTAATTTTGTCATAAGCCTATACACAACCACTTTTTTAAAACTTAAATTACAAAGAAAAAATGAAATTATATTAAGAAATTGAAAGAAAATTATATTTTAAGATCATGTTAATGTTAATTTTCGATGTTTGAACTATGTGACACGGGGTACAAACTCTTTCGACTAAAATTTGGCAAGAAAACGAAAATGATCACATTAAAATGGATTGTCACGTGAAATATTAATAATCCAAATAAACTAAGAAATACTTAAATTATTTGGGCGGTTTCACTATCCTCTTGAATGGGCTTGATTGTCAAAGATGAAGTAGACAAATTTTGCATCGAGACTTTTAGGAAAACCGGGTTAAAAGTGGCGTTGACATAAGTGAAGTACTTGAATTCGTCTCCTAACAGGTTTGCCATAATAGTAGAATCTGATGGAGTAAGATCCAATTTTGCGTTGGTAAAGATGGGATCGAAATTTTCGCCAGAGCGAGGATTTTTCTGTGCACAGAAATCAAGCAAAGAAAAAAAAAGAAAAAAAAAAACGGTTTGGGAATTAAAGTGTATAAACGGAAAATGAATTAAAAAGAGAGAAAAAAAAAATGCTATATCAATTGCTATTATAACTAATGATAAAAAAAAAGAATATAATATAATGAGCGTCAATCATCCACGCAACAATAATTTGGAAAGGTTTCAATTACCTGCTATCTATAATTTCAAATTGACTAAAAATAGTAGTCTTACAGTAGGCTATAACCTACCAGGTATTTAACTTTTTTTTAAAAAAAAAATAATTAGAAAAAACTAATTGACGTTGGATAATTGACGCAACGTAAATTAGCATTAAATAATAGTGTTTTATAATATTAAAATAAATTCCCAATTAAAAATATCAAAACAATTTGAAAAGATAAACATAAAAAAACATTCAAAGTGTGCTAATTAGCAAATCATCGACGATTATCAAGCTAATATTTACCTAAATTAAATTTGAGCTTACAGGCATAACTTGCACATAGGTAGAGGAGTGAATATAGATCAGTATAAATTTAAATTATTTTAAATATTTTTATATGCATGCGGGTAAAAAAAAACAAACAATACTGTACAAGCATAAACGGAAGAAAATAACCTTGAATATATAAGCACAAATGAAACACATTGCTTCATAATAAATATGATCAAGAAAAAGAGTTTCTTAAAACCAAGATTGATAGATACCCGAAAAGAAATGTAGCACATTTAAGTACATGTATTAAAGTAAAAAATATCGTATTAACATTCTGTATACCGTTATTCGTCATGGGCAATGCAAATCAATATAATGATATTAAAAAGTTGCTTCAAAATATTTACATTTTGTGCTTTTTACATTTTACTTGATGCCCGGTAAATAAATTTGATATGCTTTGACTTCAAAACATCTCCAGTAAATTCTGTTACTGTATATTTCTTGTTTCATTTTTGTTTTCTTAGTTTTTTGTCAATAATATTTTGCAAATATTTTCCAAAGAAAAAAAAAATCTCAACGCAACAAAAGCGCTCTTACCTCGCGAATGAGATCTATCACATAATTATTTTTACTGAATCTAAAAGCTTTATGATAAATAGTATAATCACAGACATTTTCAAATGAAAAAAAAATAAAAGAATCACGAAAAGTATACCTATCACATATGTAAATAAAGTAAAGTAAATATTATGCATGTTTATTTAGATTTCAACTGAAATTAAAGAACAGCACAACATTTTTTTTCCCTTAAATTTGTTTTCAATACTGTAACATGAATAATATTATTTACCATAATTATGCAGATCTTTCTTATTATACCAAAGTTATATTTAAAAAAAAAAAAACCTTTTAAGGAAAATATTTTACCTTTCAAGAAAATTACTTTGAGTAAACAAACAACACAACACAAAAATTCCATTAATTAAGAAAAAAAAATATGGAATAAAGTTTTGTAAAAATAAATAACTTTAAAAAAATATGCACTTACAATTTTAGGTATAAATGGCGGCTGCACCTCTCGATTTTCAATCCTTTCCCAATCAATTCTCCTAAAAAATGGATGACTCCGTACATCTTCCTCCCCTTTTCCTCCACATCCTAATCGTTTGGCTGGATTTTTTGTCAAGAACTAAACATGATTTCAATAAATGCAAAAACGTAAATAAAATGGATTTAAACAACTCGAACTCTTCTTTTTGCTGCCACGCACGCAAATTTTCGATATTTATCGATAGTATCGATAACATCGATTATGCAATTAAATTTTGCATTTAAAGAATGTTCTTGTAGAATGTTTTCGAACGCGGAAATCGATTAATTAAATTATTTTGCAATACTATCGATTTCTTTCGATTTCACGCATGCGTGCCAGCAAAAAAAACAGTACCCTACTTTATAATATACTTCAAACAACTATATGATTTTGTGCTAAAAATTAGATGAGCATGTCGATAATTAAAAAAAAAAAAAAAACTTACTCCTTTACAAGCTTCTTTCGCTTCTTTAGATAGAGCCTTCGGATAGGATACATTATGATCTGTAATGGAAGCAAACAATTCTTCCTCGTCTTCTCCATCAAATGGAGGCTGATAAAAAAAATTTAAATATTAACGAGAAAAAAAAAAATACTGTAGTTAAACAATTACTTGTCCAATGAGCATTTCGTACAAGAGAACTCCGTAAGCCCACCAATCCACAGATTTACCATAGGGTTGATACAAAATAATCTTTATTCAAATAAATAAATAGTCAAACATATTAAATTTAATAGTAGATAAAATCAAATATACCTCAGGAGCAATGTAGTCAGGCGTGCCACAAAATGTTTTCGTCGTCATGTCATTTGTAATTCCTTCTTTACACATACCAAAATCGGCGATTTTTATGTGCCCATCTTGATCCAATAATACGTTGTCTAGTTTAAGGTCCCTTAACAGATGAAATCATTTTATATAAATAATCGTAACTGAGTATTTCTTTATGTTTGTTTATATATTCACTAAAAAAGTACTATAGGCAATTGTTACAGCATTGGAAACTTTTTATTAAAAATATATAATACATTATACTGATAAATCGTAATACTGCAAAACAAATAAACAATGTCATTTAATGCAAAAGTTTTACAAACTTTTCCATTACCTGTAAATAATCCCTCGACTGTGAAGAAAAAATAATCCAATAGCAATCTCCGCGGCATAGAACCTACGATGGATCAAATATTTATAACCACAGAATAAATCTATTTGTGACATGCAGTAAATTTCTAAAAGCTCATCGATTTAAAACCTAAAAACATCAGTTTTCAATTCTTAAAAAACAAGCTAACAAACAGAACCAAACGATAAGCAAACAAATGACAATAAAACTCATTCGTCGTAGTTTCATGTTTGCATCAACCCATTAATCAACTTCAAATACTTGAATTACTTTCATACCGTCGAGCGCTAGTTTATGTTTATTAAAAAAAAAAAAGATTTAATTAAGATGAAAACATTTAGAAATTAACCTAAATTAAAACTATTTTAAATATTCAAAAAAAAAAAAAAATTTTTTTTAATAGAATGTCGACCCAAGATTAATGAGTTGGAAAGTTCGAAAAAAAATTAAAACTATAAATTAAATTTTATTACAAATGTGAAATAAGAATTATTAAACACGTAAAAACATTTTTTAAATAAAAATCCAATAACCTACACAGCAACAGGTTCTTTAAATTTTCCGCACTGTTGAATTTGAAACATGAGATCACCACCGTTTACATACTCCATTACAAAATATAATCGATCCTAAATCCAAAAAAAAGAAGAAACGAATATAAATATAAATATCTAACCGAGTCCGCAATCTGTAGATCTCCAATCATCTTGAGACTCACCATGGTTTGAAAACAAGAATGCAGCTGAACTAGAAACGGAGGTTTATTAGCCAAAGCTAAAGCCCTCTTCTCAACCATCGTGCACTCGACATCATCATCTTGAATAATGATATCCTTCTTCAAAATTTTTATGGCGTACAACTCGTCAGTTCCTTTACGTTCAGCTAACATTACCTAAATATCAATTTAATAAGCTGCCGAGATCTTTATAGCAGATATTATAGTAATTTTACTCTCTCACCTTTCCGAAACTACCTTTACCCAACACCATGAGAAAAGTGAAATCTGAAGCACGAATTACATCTTTCTTTCCCATGTTGTGGGGAATATCTTTATTTGAGTTTGTCTGTAAAGCTCTCTTACTGATAGATGCCTTTTGCTTTTGAGTAAACAAAACAATTAAATAAATATTTGATCTCAAAAATTGAAACTTGTATTCTATTTCATCTACGGTCTTGTCATTTATTTTACACTACTGTGATCTTAAAATGATTTCCTTCTAATTTCAAAGTACGGCTTATTCCATTAAATTGCAATAAAACATATTTTTAAATAAGTGAGCAAATATTGTGATCGTTACTTTAAAAAGGAAAAAAATATTGCTTTTTAATTGTTTATTTAAAGTGAAAATAAAATTTATCTGCTTAGGAAAATATCATTATTTGCAACAAAAAAGAATTATTTGAGTTAGTTTTTTTTTTTTTTTAGTTTTTAATATTATTTAAAATATAGGTATCTCTTATTGGTATTACTTATTTGATATTTCAAAGAAATTAATTTAAAAGTTTTGGTGCAATTGCAGATTACTGATGCTGTGTGAGTAAAATAAAACTTCTAAATAATGTTGTGCTAATTTTCATACATTTTGTTCATTCACATTGTTAAAGATAAAGGACTAAATAGGAAAGATAAGGGCAGTGTGCAAAAGATTATTATAGGAAGTAGGAAATTCTTACTTTGACGGTAGTACTTTTCCTTCCCTTAGGTCGGCAATAGACAGGCGTAGCGTGCATAGGTTTAGTAATAGGTAGAAGCAAACCGAGATATACAAAACAAGAGATAGAAAAAAAAAGTACAAGACAGAAATAGAAAAAAAGACAGCTGTAGAGAAACAATTTAAGTTTTTTTTTTATCACAGGTTAAGCAAACATATAATTATTTAAGTCCTTTGTTTGACAGTTAAAAGAAAAATGTCACATGTTAGAAATTATTTTGTTAGCGAAGAACTTTTATGAAAGAAATAAATAAAATATTTGAAATTTTAAACATTCCCGGAAAATTTTTCATATAAGCAAAAGTAAATTATTTTAATTAATTTAAGAAATGAGATGGTAATTAAATTAATGTGTCTAATATGCTAACGAATGATAAGGCTTACCCTCATTTGATTATTTAATTCCGCAATGTCGGTACCTTCCGGGGGTACGGGCACGTTATAAAATTCTCCCTCCTCCTCCGTAAGAAGTTTGAACCATCCGTCAACAGGATTTTTTATTATTTCCGATATTCCAAACGAAAGAGAGCCCATAAAATCGTTCCTCGACGTTCGATCCCAATCCCAAATCTCGATTAAAAGTCGACGATCTTTATCTTCGGTTTTTAAATCGCTAGAAACCAATACTTGGTTGAGAATGAATTTAAAACTCAATTGAAGTAAAAAAATTAATACAAGTAATTAATATTTGCGGATATGTACTAACAATGAAAGAGTTTCGTTCCATTCGGGATTTAAATTGGCTTTAATGGTTTTAGTTTTCTTTTTCCTATAGTTATCAGCTTCGGGAATAAGCTTTAATTTGACGTAAGGATCTGACAATCCGTTCGGATCCATTGGAATGAGGTTTCTCGCCTGACGCACTAAATTACAATAGTAAATGAAATTAAATTCAAAATCATTCGATTCATCGGCGCGGTTACGTGAAATGAAATTTATTAACCTTCAGCAACTAGTTTGTTGTTGAGTGCCTGAATTTTGAGTTCTATACGGCCCCTTCTTTCCGTATGATCACATCCGCATAAATTTGGTGTACTCTGTTGGCATCTTTTATGAACGTTCATGTCACATGCTAAATTTACAGCACATTCAGCACAATAATTTATAAATGTCACCAATGTATTATATTCTAAAGCATGTTGCTAATTAATACCAACCAACAGTTAATTAGCACTCGTAATTTAAATAGTAATTTCCATTCAAAAAAGAAATTCAAATAAATCAAAAAAACCACTACCGTATCCCAATTAAGATAAAATTAAAAACTAATTATTTAATCATTTCTAATCAATAAAGTAATTATGCGAAACGTAATTTAGATGGAAAAAAAATCCCCGAATAAAATAATTGCTACCCGTAGTGTATTTAATTTATAAGAGTTAAAACACGCAATGTCTTGATATTTTTTAAAGCTGAAATATGCCAACAAGTGGTTTTTCCAATTACATTTTGTAAAGCTGCCGTAAGTAGAGTATACAGTAATAGCATTATAATAATCAAATTACAGTACTGTAAATTCAATAGGTCTTCATCACGAGCCTATATTGTAGCTGACTAATAATCCAGAAATAACCACAAATGAATCGCCTTGCGCTTAACCTTCTTTAATTATTGCCAGTCATTATATCTGGAGTAATCCTTAATTTTATTTTCAAAACTTGTAATTAAATGTGATAGTTTTCCGTATTACCTTTTTATCGCAGTACATTTTACTGTAATTTAAATTCAAAATGCGAATTAAATAAACTAACGTTTCAATAAAAATATATAGCCAAAGATAAATTTACAATATTTCTTTGATCTTTTACGTTCAAATGTATCGCTTACAATATTATTGTTCGCAAATATTACCTTTATAAAACCCCGAAGTAGGAACGCAACCTAACCTTTAAAATTTCAGAATACATGTACAGATAAAAAAAATATATATTATTATTCGCCTTGCACATATATTATTCAAGACAAAAAAAAAATGTTTATAATGATATGTAAAACCTCTACGGTAGAGTTATCAATTTTGTAGTCAGTCTTACTCGGTACGAGAAGCAAAAAAAAATGTATTACAGTACTGGTAATATCGATTCACTATACAAAAATCAAATTTTGACAATGAATAATAATTACTTTTAAAAAACAATCACAATACTGTAAATGCCAATTTGAATGTTAAAAGCGGTCGATTTAATGAGCGATTTTTTTTACTAAATCATAATGAAACAGCAGCTCGTAAATATTAATGGATTTAATAACAAAAGAAGTTCGTGAGCTGAACAATCAACTCGTGTCTTTGATAAAGATGGAATCTTGAGTTAGTGTATAAAAAAACAAAAAAACAAAGACGGTACAGCTGGCTGTCATCTCCTTTCATCAGCTGATGTGAGAACCACGAAAAGACATAAAAAAAGATGATGGACTGCTCTCTCTCTCTCCATCCGCCGGATAAGAGCCACGGCACTAAATCTTTCAAATTCCGCCACCAAAATTACGAAGTTTGAGTCGATAACAAATTTTCGCACGACGACGTTAACTCGATCTCAGACATTTGACGCACGCGAAGATTCTTAAGCTCTTATTTGGAAAAACAATCAAATCATCAACTTTATTTTTATTGATCTATTCTTTAATCCCAAGTCTACCGTGACGAATGCATAATCAATGATAATTATAACTTGCCATTTTCCAAAGTAAATTACTTTTCGGTGGTGTTTTTTTTAAAAAAAAAAAAATCTTCGCTTCCAAGTAAAAAGTCTCTACTCATCATCTGACGGCCAGGATTTTCTTTCCAACACTTTTTACACGATCAATAAAATCAATCATTATCAAGAGTGATTACGAGCTGGCAATAAATTTTTGCTTTCCTCGCACAATTCAAAATCTAAGCACCCAATATATTTTTCAATTTTTGTGCACATTTACTACAATAGCCTACATTTTGAATTTTATGTGGCATTATAAATTGAAAAGGCATCAAACCCCTTACGCAAGCCGTAGTGTACTGTACTATTCAAACGTTAGTTCATAAAAATATTTATAAAAGCCCACATTGTTACAGTACGTGAATAAACAAAACATGTGCAGTACAGTATTTGAATTTAACAACAATCAAAAATACTATTAAAAAAATATTTTTATATCAATGAAAATAAAAAAATATATAGGCCTATTTACTGTATAAAGTACCGGTAAACTAAATTTAAAATTCATTAAATAAAAAAATGCACAAAAGCACGGACGATTTCGAATTTTCAAATTTCCCATTATTGATTTTGTACTCACAAAATTAATTACTAATACTTTTACTTTCGGGCGCTCAAAAAATTTATTTTGAGATACCGGTAATTAATGGGCACGTATTATTTAAATAAACAATAGAATAACAAAAACGAAACAAAAACAAATGGAATCGATAACCAACTAAAAATAACAATCACAAAACCAAGTTAAATCAATAAAAAGTATTTTTCTAAAAAAATAAAAAAGGTCTATAAAAATAAGTCTACAGCCAGCCTAAAATCCTTCATGATAACAATGACATTTCGTCATTAGAAAGATTGTGGTAAAGGTAACATTTCACGTCCCAAATGTTGACATGTTTTCCGGTAGAAAAGTGGGCTCTTATACAACGAAATTAAGAAAATCGTGGCTCTTAATTTAGCGTTATTCCGCAAAAACGAATCGCGCCTGTTGATGAGGCCAGCTTAATATAAAATTTATAGCGTAGCGGATAATTTCCCGTTTCTAAATTGCTACCGTATTATAACTTATCCGCAGAAAAAAACTGTCTAAAAATGACCAGGAGAAAGGGGTGATTCGGTCACGCTCAAAGAATAAAATAAAATGCATGTTTATTTTGACGCGATGGCCGTGAAGGAGCATAATTTATCAAGAATTCGAAAAGATATTGCGGGTTAACTTAAAATACGAGCCAAAATAATTTCAAAAAAAATATAGCGAGGGCCATTTTAAACTGCAGACTGGAAATAGTAGCATCTGCAAATGCTTTCGGACCATGTTGGCATCCACCTTTTGGTATAATGTTTGTTTGAGCGAATACATAAATTTTGTTCTATTCTCAGTGTCGGATTCTATCTCTTAGACGAATTTTTAGGCCCGTTAAATTAACCGAGTAACAAGTGGTGTTCGCCCTTGTCCAGTTGGAAACACCCTTTAGAATCTTGAAATTAAGCATTGCAGAGAAAATATAGCTAAGTTTTAATTAAAAAAATGCCGAACTCAAAAAAACTTTAGATTCACTAATTCATTTTAAACCGAAAAGGCGAGATTTAACAAAATTAAAATGGTCATTTAAGCAAGAAGATTTATTTGAACTGATATAATATTAAAATAAGTACTAACGTTACATCAAAATTATAAGAAGAGCAGCTAATCTTTTTACTATCGCCTATTAATTTATATCGGTATTGAGGTGTCGGCATTTCAACTAAATGCCAGAGAACAATCTAAATAGGTAAACACAGTGTAACACATCCGCATTGTATGACAATTGACCTGCAAGTGGCAAAATAGCCAAATATTTAAGATAACTAAATTTATTTGGCAAATTCCCCGGCATAATTAAATACCAGTGAAATTGTCTTATAATTTAAACACCATTTTGCATTGCCTCATGACATAGTAATTACAGTAGTAGTTATATTTTAACACTTTTAAGATAATATAATTATGCATTGTTTCCTACTTAAATACAAATGCATTTTATATTATATTGTAAACAATGTAAAGAATAATAATCAATAGAGCAATGATACCGTACATCAGGCCTGCCGTACATAATCGCATCTTAAAAAATTTGATTATTTTAAATTAATGCTCTAAGAAACATTGAAAATCTATATACCGTAAACCTTAAAGCAATCCGCAAATGTACGGTACAGCTGCAGCAGCGTGCCATAATGAATAAGTGGGTTAATGTGAGTGTAAGTGGCTGTGTTCATAACATTATAGCTTGAACGTTATAATCTTACATGTTGTGCTTTTAAAGAGAATTAAAGTACAGCAGGTGTACTCAATAAACTCGCAGGCCTTTAAATAATTCATTTAAATCGACGTTCTTATCCCATCTTCGTTCAGCGAGAATACATAACAGCTACACATAATGCTTTTGGTAGTGATGGAATTTGAAAGTTATAGCATCACTATTCAAAAGGCAGTAAATATTTAATAGGTTTGCTATTAGATTACTAACTATGGCGACGAGTTTAACCTCTAATGTTAAATCGTAAGATGAAAACAAAATTAATAAATAACACAGTCAGCATGTGTTGAATCACGGAGATAGGAAGATAGCGAAATTTCGATTGAATATATTCCATTATTTTGAACTTTTTATGAATTTAATCAAACGTTAAATATTATCATACTGTATTGTAAACATTAATTTTGAATCGTCAAAAACTTCAAACAAATTAAGTAAACTAAACTCTCAATTTGCATCGCGAATATAAATGTTTATTAAAAGAAAACTAAATGTTTTTTATAAAGTCATTCAAAAACCAAAGAACGCCTGCACATGGTACGCGATAAGGATCACCAAACGTATGCCAAGCAACATTTTCGTGGAGCTACTATGGACTATTTTCATAAACTTTTAAAATTAGAGAAAAAATGCAATAGTTCACTATCGCCGGCAACAATTCAAAAAAAGTTACTTGAATTATTGTAGACATTTAAGCTTACTTCTCGTTCATTTGAAATACATTTAGCCCCAATTGTCCCCTGCATTAAAACATTTTTTAGGAGCGACTAATGGTTCATCAGTCTCAAAGTGATGACAGAACTCAAAAAACCCGCTCCTGGCCATCAATTTAAAAATAATTGCCACCTAAAATTTTTTTTTTTTTCAATTAAAATGCAATACCAAGTAAGCTAATGTCACAAATGTGCCTCAGAATGAGACACCGCACTTGCAATTGTCAATTACTGCAAAATCTCAAATATGATGCGCACACTTTTTGTCCATGAAATTTGGGTGCGTACCGGTATTGCTGATTTGCTTCGCGTAGAACACTTTCGGTGCAATCTGTACCACTACACGTACCTAAAAGTTTCTTTACTTTACCGGTACTATATTTTGAGTGTTATATACATAACGCTTCATTACAAAAAATGCTTTAAAAAAAAAATCGTAGTTGCGTGTTACGGTATACACAACTTTCCAATTTTTCCAAATAATTTAATGCTACATTAAATAAACACATGATACATGCCAGCATATTATTGGTGAGAGTTGACGGTATTTTATTATTTAAACATTCTTTAAATAAATGATGCCGCCATTAAACTAAATTGTATATTAAAATTCTGCAGCTAAAGCAAATTCATATACATGTACGGTATGCTTTTGCTGTGATTGACACATTTTATTACAAGCTTGGAATTGACATTAGCATTTCGTAACTTTTAACTCTATTGAAATATGAAATAAATATTAATCAAAAATCTTTGAGAAGCTCAATTTGTAAAACTGAAGTACTGTATATTGAATTATTTATAGAATTTTTTTTTTCGGTACCGGTAGTTGGTTAATAAGCCGTGCTTTATTTCGTGGCTTTAAATTATGACAACCTTGTACGGTATATGAATTTATAAAAAAATGAAAAAAAGAAACATTAAAGTTACATTATTTATAATAATTATCTGCAGCTTAAATATTATTTAGTACTGTATTCATTTCAAAAAACTTAAAAAATTGATTCTACAGACAGCAGTAAATTACAGTACTTCATTCCTAAGGTCCTACTTCAGGTGACATAGTCTTTGAAAATAGGCCTAAATTGAATATTTTTTTGTAAATTTCAAATTGCCAAAAAAAAAAAAAAAAACAGTAATCCTTTTTGTCTTTCGAAGTTAATTTCATATGAAGTCTTTTAAGATTAATTAAAGATAATACTAACAGAAAGGATTGAGGGATAAATGTGAATCCTTGAAATAAAAATGACACCTTTTATAATGGATTTATCATAAACAATAGCAGGTTGCTCTAATTTTATTGTGCGAGTAGGATCTCATGTTCAGTAACGTAATTAAGTGTTTTAGAAGGTTGGGCGAAATTCTCTTTTCTCTCTCAGGTATTCTCCAGTGACATTACAATTTTGTTCAACTTATTTCGTTTATAAACGAAAATTTTTAGAGTAAACTCATTCAGGACTAAAACAAAGCAAACATCTATTTTTTTCATTTTCGAATGATCAATATAGCTATTCGTTACGAAGAAATTGGGAAAAACCCTACAAATTATTTTATAATTTCTCTGCAAAGCTGATCCACGATCATTTTGCCGCCGAATGTTTCTAAAAGTGATTAGAGCTTACAAATCTTTACTGTTTATTATTCCGACTGTGTTTCACATGTCACTCACACGCACAAAGTTAGCTGAACGCTTTACCCAGATTATGAAAAACAAGATGCTAATTTTATCAGCAAAATGAATAATTAATTAAAACCTCAATTATCTACAGTGAATGCAACTTCCTCGAGTCTTTTCAAAGTAGAGCTACGCTAATGTTAGCATGCCAATGAAACGCCTACACGCTATCTCAGCAAACGGCTCGCTTCAACAAATAATTATCAAGTTTATCTTTAACAGTAAAATACATAATATTGTATGCTCAAAAATTAATTAATTTCGGTACTGAAATAATGGGGCTCTTGTTTACGATTTTCCCGTGAAGCATTAAGCGCACAATGCAAGGCGCAAAAAAGCAGCACCTTCTCCCGTGGCTCACTTCTCGCTACAATTTGATATAAACGGTCATAAATCATCGGTGGAGATAAATTTATTGAATTATGGTTAGGTTAGACCAATATGGGCAATATGTTGAGAGCTTAACGCGTTTAATCCTTCACGGGAAAATCGTAAACAAGAGCCAAATAATGCTCTCTGCTACTAAAAAAAAAAAAACAATAAACAAACATCTTAAAACCGGTTTCATTAAACAAATGCGCAACAAGAAAAATAATTATACACTAAATTAAAAATTTCGAAAGCATTACGATGAATTAAGAAAATATATTTAATCAAAAATGCTTTTATAGTCAATAAAGGTTATGATCTAGCAATGGCAAAAAAAAATTGTTATTATTAAATTGCAATTCATTTCCGCTAAAAGTACGTTTTTAGCAAATAGCAAAATTAAGGCTAATTAAAAATTGAAAATAATAATAATAATTAAGATTTTAGGGGAAACCGCTTAAAACTACCAATAGGCTAATGTATTTTCATTCTATTTTCGGATAAAAAAAAATGCCTCCCATAAATGTGCATGGCAGCCACCAATAATTGCAAAAATAATTTAAAAGGCTTCCAACGCGATATTAAAGTACAAGCACATTAAATTCTACTAAAATACATAATCGGATCGATTCTAAATAACATACTCTAGCTAAGTACGCAGTGCTGACCACATATGCGATGGTTCTAATGCAGCAAAGTTAGGCATTCCACACTACTGTACTGTATATGCTACACTCAATGTTTGCATTAAACATAAAACTGTACCCAACTAAAATTATGTGACAGGTTATAATAAAAAAAAAAAACATTGCTATCAAAATAATCACGTCATTAGATAACCCATGAGAGGCCGCAAAAGCGTCACGCAAACTTGTTTTTACATTAGATAAATGTACTCGTACTTGTCAAACTCAGACATGCTTTTCACGTTGAAGCGGTAAAAAAAATGCTGTCTGCAGATAATAATTATTTAGGTATTAACTTAGCCTACAAACTAATACCAGTAATAGAAATTTGTATCTACGTGCGATATTTTTGGATCTAAACAAATTTGAATCATTTTCAATAAACTACGGTATCGTAAAATAAAGATAAATTTAAACGTAAACTGTAATTAATTTGAAATGCGAATAATATAACGGTACATAATTATTATTTTGAGAAAAATTCCTAATAAACTGCAGTTTTTTCTCATTATAGTTCATAAATTAAATATAATGATGCTCTCGCGATCTTTATTATTATTTTTTATCGAACCAATTTTTTTTTACAATTCTTTAAAAATCCTTAAAATGCTAATTACTCAGACAAAACATAATTAACGCAGTACCGTAATTGTGATTATCTATATAAAAAAAAAACAAAAAAAAATTTAAAAATAATTTCTACTTTCCGAATGAAACTATTATTGTCGATATTCAAGTTTAAAAATAAATTCAGCCTCTACAATATAGCATTGGTCCTGGAGCCAAAAATAACAAAGAAAAAATTAATTGTACAACACATAATTTGTCCAATACAACAACAACAATAGTGTACAATGCTCTTAAAAGGTGTGTCCTACCCCTCCAAAACTTTTTTTACCCATTTGACCAGATATATTTTTAAGTTATTTAGAAAAAATAGTAAATATTTTAATTGCCTTTTAGCGATAAAGGGGTGAACAAGATGTAAAGTACAACCAAGATGGTACAACACTACAGTGCATTCCAGTTTAGAGGTTCTCGTCAAATTGAGGACCGACTATTTTTATCTCACGGTGTTCTGAAATCGTCTAACGAGAAGTACGCAAATTCGAGAAAAGTCAGCATCGTACTGCATTGGTAAAATAATGTGTAAACATTTTCAAGACTTAGTTGCATCACGCGATTGCGAAACTTTAATTAAGGAATGTATGCGATGCTTGTAATTTTTAATTGTAACCGTATTTATTTACTGCTGTCTAGGCGACACAATTAAAAGAAACTTGTCAATACACTGCGCCATTTACAGTATAAAGCATAATTAAAATTTAAATGCAAGTAGGCCTACCTTATAGTTAGGAGTACCGGTACAAGTTAGAATAATTATAGTTATACATTATAGTTAGATTAAAGAAGGAAACTCTGTAATCTAAGTGAAGAAGATTTTTGATCATTTGGTTTGCATTAATTTAAAAACTTAATCATGTAATCAAGCTACCTGCATATCAATCTCTCATCTCAACCTTTTTTTTTTAATGTGAAATCAAGTTCTAAAAAATCGCTGGATAGAAATAATTTTTCGAAGCAATCTTCCGCTAGCAGCAAATAGCATTATTTGGAATGACCTGCCATGTATTTATCAAGTCATGGGTTAATAATTATCTGAGAAAGAATTTAATTCAAGTTATTTGTTATAAAATGATACAGCTTCCCAAATTATTTGCCTTCTTCGTATGATAAATAAAGTTAAAATATTGTGTTAATATCTCAATTTTAATTATCTCAGTTTTAGGAAAGTCTCCTTTTATGCGGAAGAAATTTTATTACGAATTTGAATTCTTAAATAAATTTGCATTTTAAGATAAAGAACGTTATGTGAAGCCTAAGAAAATGAATGCTTCATGAAAAAGTTGGTCAATAACAAGTTCATAATAAAAAGAATTCTAGTAAAAGACATCAAAGCACAAGTGAAGCCACAATTCACACCCCAGAAATTAACCCAATTTTAAAAACCCGTGATTCGAGTCTAGTTCTGGTAAATTTCTAGCTAATGCGCAAAGTACCACCGTACCAGAATGCCCTGCATAACCTCAAACAAATTACTTCAATCATATTTCAGCATTCAACTTTTTCCGACGGAACTTTAACTAATATTTAGTAGTTACATGTACACTGTATTTTTTTAAAAAAGTAAACAGTCTTTTGAATTAAATATGTCAAAATACTGCAAAGTAATATTATAACTTTTTATTTGAGATAGATGACGTACTTTTTGCAATTATCTTCTAAAACAAACAATTTCTTATGCAAAATCAAAAATAATATAATTTTTTTAATGCACATAAAACGACTGTATACGCGCACTTGTTTACGCAAGCCTTAAGAAATCTCTATACAATTTAAATGAATCAGCGTCATTATATAAATTAAACATTTTAAATAAAAGCTTTCGCTATTTTCAAATAGGCCTAATCCTTCTATGCATTACATACCACAAATAAAAAACTTTCAAATACAGTACATGTACTTTATACTAATTCGAAGCAGTTTTTACCGATCAAAATAAAATTATCTTTAATTTTGCTAATTAAAAAATTAATTTGCTAATTGCTCTAAATCAAATACATTAGCCTACTATAACAAGTGTTTTGTTTATCGTAAAAATATTATTAGTCTGTACAAATTTTTTGTAAGGAAAATAAAAATCTAATATTTTTCTATTTTTATTTTGAAAAAGTTTGATAACCAAAAAAAAAAAAAAAATTTAATGAGTTGCGCGATTAATTTTTCTTTTCGTTTTTGTCTAAATACAGTAATAAAAAATATTTTTGATTACCGGGTTCCATGTAGTTTTACTAACTTATTGCTTTTGATTAAGCATAGAAATATATTGCTTCATTGCATCCTCACCTCCTAAGATACGCAGTTGCTAAGTAATCTATAATAATACAGTGTCTTGATAATATCAGTAATTTTTAATTTAAAAGCCCATTTTCGTCGAATTTTGACTCGTATTTTAATATTGCTTATTAGAAGAGTTCACTTTTTTGAGATGGAAAATCCAATTCCCTCTCCCAAATCTCTATGGAGTCAATTATTAATATTGTTGCTAAAATAGCTTTCGCCATAGGCCTCGTTGGAAACATCAGCTCCCTCAAAATCACTAAAGTTAAGCACCCTGAGCCTGGCAAATGCCGATACTTAGCAGGGCTGCAGGATGGTTGACCGTGATTCCCACTTTAACTCCTTTCTGGCCTCTCGAGGCTCTAAATTTGTATTCTCCTCTGTCCATATACGCCTGAGTTAGGTCGGTCAAAATGGAACAAGAAAATCCAAATAAACAAACAAACGAGACACCAAATTTCAAATTAAGTTTGGCGGCAGATTGCAACATGTCACGATGAACCTGGTCGTGCATATTTTTTTTTTTTACATAAAACATGATCACATTTTACTGTTGTTGTTTCCTAAGTTTATATACAAAATAAACATATTCAAGCAACGAAATTATTATTATAATAAAAACGTACAAGCCTATAAAAAAAGAAAAAAAAATCCCCGCTTCGTTTGTTTTGAAAAGTAATAGAAGGTAAAGCAAACAACAATCGATCCGATCGATGAAGAATATGAAATAGAGGTTAAGTTTAGGTACAGTACTTTTCGAGAACGCACAAGTCCACGCGCTATTCAAGATTAGTGTAATCGGAGAATTTTGAGTAGTACTGTAACAGTAGAAGCAAAATTGATATAAAATAAAATAGAAATTTATAAAAATCCCTATATATAAATTATTGTAATTTTGATACGCTGTATTTAATCGCTCATATTTAAGCTACATTCCTAAAATTCCTATCAGAATTACACGCAACTTCCTATTTTCTTAAATTTCTCTTTTCGCAGCGAGTTGCTGGGCAATAAGTAAAACTCATATTTCAGAATATCAAGTTACATTTTTTAAATCTTGTTTGCGGAATTTGGACCTAATTTAAAAAAAGCAAGCAAATATTTCCGACTGAAGAAAGGGCACGACGCGTGCGGAATAGAATATAATACACTGTATAGGTATAGTAAGAATGGAAATTGACTTACTTTCACATCTGACTCCCTGATGAATAACCCCATAGAGAAGAGATCCGCAATGATCGCAAAACGTAGGACTACTGTATGTGTGAACTTTAAATTTATGTTTGGTTCGGAAATCCTAAAAATGCAAAAAAACATTATTTTTTTAAACCATTTTTTCTCCTTTCTTCGAAGTAAATTTAAAATAAAAGGAAAGTGAATTTTAAAATAACGATTTATGTAAATAAAATAAACAAGAATCAAAAATTGTGTCCCCACATAACCCATTGAGCAAACTTCATTTGTGAGCCATTGGTACATTAGATCCAACATTAAAGACTAACATTTATTATTCTTATAATTAGCATCATGGGACCAGTTTGTGTCTTATCTTTTCAATGCAATGTTATTCCAATGACGTATTTTAGCGTTGTTTCATTAAATTTAGTGGCTTGAATTTCGTGAAATCAATTGGTTTGATTAATTTTTCTAACTCAATGAGTGAGTTTTATACGTGCAATTTAGTAAAATACTTTTGACATAATTATACCTAGAATTTAGTCACGCCTAGTAAGTCTATTTCGATGTCAAAGTCTATTTAAATAAATAAATTGATACTCAAAGCGCGCATTAATAATTATTTGTTACATTGCAGTAACTTTTAAAAATATGCACTTACTACGTGTAGTAATAAACTATTTGTTTAAAAAGAATTTTAAGAAATGATCCTGCCTAGGTCAATGCAGTATTAGAACAAAGTAGTTCTCGACCGCCCTCCCCCTACGGGCAGGCCTGGCCTTAATAACCCTTATAATAAACTTAAAATAAATCTGTTCGATAACTTACTGTAGTATGTTTTACATCAATTTATTCAAATCTGTCACCAAAATAATTTTGATATAATAAATTAAAAATTGTCTGATTTTTAACAAATTCGTTAAATAGAGCTTTTTAAACTTTGTAAATTTTTTAAGCAAACTTAATTAATAATATCTGAATAGATTAACAGCAGCAGTTTCTCAGCTGTATTTATTTATTTTATTACTGTTTGTAATGGTTACATAAATCTTAAAATGGTCTATCATAGTCTGACATATACATGTAGCGTTAAACGACTATGGTGATAGTTGAAAGTTACGAATGCAATAATTGATAAAATTTGCCTTTCTAGATCCAATTAAATCAGTGTTAAAATATAGTTGATACCATTGCCGTTAAGATTTTAGTTTTATGGTTTTATTTACGAGTTATGTCGCCTCTCCTGCTTTAATAAAGCTGACCTGATGATTCTTGCTATAGTACTGTCTAATATTCTACTGATTCCAGTGATTTTAATTTCTTACGTTCACGGATTAATCTAGGGATTCAGTTAGATTTAGCAGTATATACTTGTATAAAGATTATGCACCGAACTACAGTACATGTATTGAACTTTACGTAGAACTTGACCTCGTTGGTGCTTGTCAACCATGAAACATTTTGCTTCCAATATTTTCATCGTCATACGCCATTAATTGTAACATCGTGATTAACTAAATATGGAAATACGAATGGCCATGTAAAACTGAAAGTGTATGGCGTATGCAGAAATCGATATTGCGCAATATGTAATTATCTGCTCGTACAGTATTTAAATTCGTAAACAGATTTCCGCAAGTAGGCCTACATGTACATGTAAAGTGGTAGACTTCCGCCAAAAAAAAGCAAAATATTTTAATAATTAACCAATAAGAAATGGATTTAGTTTTAAAATTTTGGCAAAAATTATAGCATTAAAAAAATTACCGGTATTTCCTATATTATTAACTATTTTGCACCGAGCAAGATATGAGTCTGTTTTTAAACTATTTGAATAATACGAGTACCGGGTAGTTAATGTTAACAAAAAAAAAAATTAATCGTCAATCATTTTTTAAAACAAAAAAATTAATCTTCAATCATAAATGAAGAAATTTAAAATGGCAACAATGTTATACAGTATGAAGAACTAAAATCAATTTAAATAATATTATTACCGGTATAAACGAAAACTGAAATATACCCACACATACACTGTGATTTCCCAATTCGAGTTATGATCGATTCGGTTTATTCAATAAGCTATATCATTAAACAGAATATTTATAATGTACTTACGTCTGAATCTGGGCCTTTATCCGCACCCGGACATTTAAAGGTGACATATTCATGGCAACGTTTATGCACCACAAAACTGCATACTATAAATAAATCAAAATTCTATTAAAACATTCATCGAGTTTATCGACAACAACATGCAAAAATATTATGTAAAATTACCAAAATATATTATAGCAAATAAATATATATTAAAATATAAAACTAACAAAAAAAAAATATAAAATATCAACTTACTTTGGCACTGATAACCTTGCTTTCCAAAACCCCTAAAAAAAAAGAGAAAAAAATTAAATAAATACAAAAAACATGATTTTAAATAATATTATATCAAGTGCTGTTATAAACATGACGTATTTTTTTAGTGACAAAAGTAGCTTTTTTTTAATGAAATAAGAAAAATCTTTAAAAAAAATAATGGTAATAAACCATCGAAACCTTCTAAAAATTCACTCTTTAAGAGTGTTTTTTTTATTATTTCTCATGTTTCCTCTACGAACTTGGTTACAATCAACAAGCACGATGTCAAATATTTAATTCGTTTGCGCATCCATATGGATTGAATTATCAATGTTTAAACATTTTTAACCCGATGAGTTCCATTTTATTCGAGGTTAAAACAACATTACCATTCAAAAAAAAAAAAAAAAAACAATGTCGAAAAGTACCGGTATCTGCCCCGAGTAAAATAGAGTCTCCCTTTCCGGACTTTCACATTCACATCTAAATACAAGTTCTTTTGCGTAGCATTATACCAAAACAGAACAAATCCATCTCCAACATTTATTTCAAACTGAGTGCGTTAACACTCGTGTTGACAGATGTCTCTCCATGCCATAGCAGCACCGATAAAAGCAGACTCGATAAACATCACTTGACCGAATGAAACAAATCCAGTTGAGGGAGATGGGATTTGAATTACAAAGTGCAGCCACCTTCGATCAAGCTTAAATCATCAATATAATACCGAGTGTCCGAGATGTCACCATACAACTTCCGCCGGTTTAAAAATACAACTAGCCAAGCTAAAAACTTGAAAGTTTTATAGAGAAACAGTTTCACGAAATTTTTTCCGTGAATAAATCTTTTTCGTTAACTCAAAAAATGTATTAAAAAAAAATTAAAATTCCAAAAAATGACATTTCCCATAAATAAAATTTCTCATGGCAAAATTTTCGAGATTTTAAAATGAAAATTTTTAAAGATCTCGAGATTTTTAAATGGTTTGTAGAAACCAAATCAGGGACTCAAATCCAACAAAAATTTATTCCAAATAGCTCACATAATTATGAACTGCCAGCAGCAGTGCTACTTGTCTAACCAGTTTTAAATAATTGTTATATTTTTGTCAGAGGATAGTATTGCATAAATGAGAGTGATAAGCTACTTTTTAAATTTATTTTTGTATTTTATTTTATTGAATTAGCAAAAAAAAATTATTTTTTTACAGAAAAACTTATACGAGTTTGTAAAACGGCCCTATTTTAAAAATGTATATCTTTGCTAATATTAATAACAGGCGGAAGTTGTATAGTTATATCTCGGACACCCGGTATATAAGAGTACCGGTACTGTATTAAATGGAATAGAAAAAAAATAAATAGATAATAATTATAAAGTAAATAGGCGGCGTTCATTTCAAGTCAGTAATTGATCCTTATTTACGTTTAAAATGACACGATAACACATCTATATAGAGCATCATTTACTCATTGACTCTGGGGGTCCCCTATCATTACATTTTATTAAATAGCAATTTTGATTATGCATGCACCTTATAGAAAGGATTTGTTAGAGCGTTCAAGCGTATAGAAACTCCTTTCATTGTACGCGAATTGTTTCCCTTATTTTGATTTGTTTTTCACAACTAGGCTATTTTTTTTTATTTTAGGTCTATTTACGTAATTTGCAAAATCTGTAAAAAAATAAAAACCCTAACGCAATCAAAATTCGGGGAATTATTTCTTGGCGGGAGTATTTTTTCTTTTCAATAATTCGATGCTTATATAATTAAAAAACCACAATTTCCTTCTTCATAAAAAATAAATAAAAGCTTAAACACTTTAAACACTCGAGAGAAAGTTTTAACACCTAATTATCATCCAATAAAGTAAATACATTTCTTTATTTGATATTTATAGTATTTGACTTGATACAACAACAACGTAGACATTCATCGAAGGTTGTAAAGTAATTCGAGCGCGCATAAAAAAAACTATATACAGCCAATTATTTTAATTGGCATCATCTAAATGAATGTAATTTGTTCCGCAAGGAATGGTAAGATTTTATTTAGCCAAACATTACAATACGTTATATATCGAAAACAAACTTGTTTCTCTTTCTGCATTTTTTTTTATTACAACTCCGAAAGGCAAAAGCGCAGAAAATAAGCCTTAATAATCCTAGTTACGGATCATTATAATAATAGACACGTGACTTGAAATACAAATAGATGTTGAATTTAAGCCGGAATTGATGTGGAGTGAGACTGCCTAGTATTACTTTAGGAGAAGAAGAGAAAAAATCAGTAAAAGTGGAAAATCAATTTGCAATATAGCAAAAGTCGCCAGGATTTCAATAGTGTCGTGGGGGGGGGGGGGGGGGGGGGGGGGGGGGGGGGGGGGGGGGGGGGGGGGGGGGG
>JAQGAZ010001878.1:0-23260 GCA_034692225.1 Polydesmus complanatus | reverse complement strand
ATAAAAAAATTCTAATTTATCAAATGGGTTTTATTGCGTTTCGAAATAAGAACTTTTCGCTGCCCCACCCTGTATTTGACGTTTCAATTAAAACTAAATTTAGACGTAAAAAAATAATAATAATAATACAGTATTATTATTAATCCTACTCAAAATTAAATTATAATTAGAAAAAATTAAATTAAAAACCAAACGAACTGCTCTTCAAAATTTGTTTTCCACCTGATATGTACATAATAAATTAATGCTGATCAAAAAATCTCATGTAAGAAATATTAAAAAAATATATATATATATACCGTATATTAACGAAATTAAAGCAAAATGTTTTCAAGATACAAGAAAAAAAACACATGTTAGTATAATAAAACAATAATGTATTAGGTGACAATTAATAGGCGGATGACAGATGTGCAAAAGAGTGCTGCCAAGTAAACCTTCAAAATAACATAATACACGTAGTAGTAGAGTGTACTACAGTCTTACCACTGGTAAAAATAGGCCGAGCTAAAGTAATTGCGATGGTTTCCCCCGAAGGAAATTCGGGTTTAAATCCCACTTTACCGTCAAATTCGTTTAAAATAACGTCTTTCATCTTTTCTACCGATTTCCTTTTTTTTAAAGGAGAAGCAAACTTTAAGACCGACTCTCACTTCGTACAATAAATTATTATTACGATCAACTGAATGATAAGTGAAGCAGCTGTTTCGTAAAGTGCAATAAAAATGCGTCCATTAGTTGCGCGTATATTATAATAATGTACAGGCTAATAATTTTGTATTCGCATGCAGCACGTGTATTGTTGCAGGAGAGAAATTTAATTTGACAACGTCTGCTTTTACTCGATCACCGAATAAACAGCAAGGTTATTCAATAACTTTTCTATCTTTCTTTAAGAAACGTTGTCTATATACAGTGTACCAGTATAGTATTTTTTTTTTTTTAAGAAAAAAATCTCGTCTATAGGGATTGAGTGAGTGAGTGAGAGAGGAAGAGCGAAGGATAACAACTTTTCAAAGCTCTAACCTTAAGAAATAAGCCCTTCCTACCTCTTCATAAGTCTTGACGAGGGATTTCACACGTCCAAATTGTGTAATTAATCGAGTTGATAGAAATATTTATGTTTAAAAAAAATGGTTAATCTTCGATTATTATTTAACTGCGATGAATATTCATTTTGCGATTATAATGGGAATAATAATTCGAAATGTAACTCTCGATCTGCATCTGCGAACAGTGATTTGGCAACACGATTCAAGTACAACTTGTGCTTTTTTTTTTTTTTAACATTATTTTGGAAAAAATAAAAAAAAATCTAAAAATAAAGTAAAAAAAACAAACCTTTATTTTCCCCCCTTAGTCTTAATAAACCACGCCTAACAACAATAAAAAAAAAAAGAAAAGTACATTTTAATTGGCGAAGAGTTGAGTGATTAATTACTGTAGAACTCGGTTATAACGACATCCAAAAAAAATTTTCGTCTTAATTAAAATTTATATAAGACGAAAAGTAGGGGGAATTAATCTTTGTTTGTTGTTGATATTCAAAAATAGTTTAAATTAAAATTTTAATCTCAATTTTAATGAAATCGCTGTGAAATTTTTATTGGAAAAAGAGATTTTCACAACTTGATTACTGTGAAATCTGCTGTCATCTAATTATTACTGAATAATAAATTTCCTTTAAAATTGCGAAAGTAATTTAAGACAAAAATTATTATTATTATTGTGAAAATCTCGTTGTATATTTCTCAAAGTTTGATACTTTAGGTTAATGAAATTTACAAAAGTTTCTTTCTATTTTAGAAGCTTTTTTTTTTTAATTTTGTTAAATTTATTTAAAAAAAATAATACCATAATAATAATTAAAAAATATTGTGTAAAAATTAAAGCATAATTTTATTCCGTCTATCTAAATTGAAATTGACTTTCATCAAGTTGGTTCAATGGTGTAATGGTTAGCACTCTGGACTCTGAATCCAGCGATCCGAGTTCAAATCTCGGTGGAACCTACGTGAATTTTTTCCAATAACATTAAATTTTATCATAATAAAAAAAAAAATTTTTTTTTTGTTAAATTATGAAGATTTATATTGTTACCAAAAGCGATATTTTCACAACAAAAATAATAAGCAAAAATTTAAATGTTACAGTGCAGAATGAATTTCATTTCACGTCATTCGAAATTTTTTTTAAATCCAAATTTTAAAATATATAATTTTTTTTTTTTTAATTTTATTTCAACTTATTTATTTAAAAATTTTCAGAAAACGGTGAGCATTTATGCATTTTAAAAAAAAAAAAAAAACATTCCTAGGTTCCACCGAGATTTGAACTCGGATCGCAGGATTCAAAGTCCTGAGTGCTAACCATTACACCATGGAACCACACAATGTTTCCAAGCTTAAATTAACGTAGATAATAATAATTATTGTCTTCTCCAGCTTTTGACTTTTATTATTATTTTAATTTAATTATGTAGATTCTAATGTCATCTCAGAATAATAAGCAGTGGAATGAACCTATCCGGAATTAAACTTTTCAGAAATGTTTTTTTCAATAGAAATCTCTTGCTTGAATGCCGTTGACAGCAATCTCCTTCTCCTCTACTATTCATCTACCGGTAACTGACTATTTAACCTCTTTTTGAATATTAATAAAAAAAAAATTGTTTTTAATAAAGATTGAAAGCTAATTAAAATAAATTATTAAATTACATGACATAATTATTATGTCATTGTTTCATCACATCGATTATCCGGAATTTTTTTTTTTTTTTTTTTGTTATCCGGAATTGGATGTTTAATCTGTTTTAGAAAACTGAAACTACTGTATTATAAAACCTTATTCATACATTATTCAAAAAAACAAAAAACATTCACTGTAAAAAAACACATTTATAATAATACTGTATTTTAACTGGTTCGCATGCATTTAATTGCGGGTACTGTCCTAGTAATTAGCCAATCAATTTTTAATGATAATGTATAATATTTTTTTTTGGGAAAGTCTAGTCAACTGTAGGGAAAAAAATTGGACAGTAAATGTACTACGTTGTCAAAAAAAAAAAAAAAAAAAGGCAAAATTTTTTCCCTATTTAAAACAATACAAATTATGAATCGAACAAGAGGTTCCATGGTGTAATGGTTAGCACTCAGGACTCTGAATCCTGCGATCCGAGTTCAAGTCTCGGTGGAACCTAATTCATTTAAATTTTCTTTAGAAAATATCTCCTTGAAATTTTAAATTCAAATATGAAAAGTCGAATTTCGAGTTTTGAATAAATTTGATCTAATAGACTAATCCTAACGTCACGAAAGTAATTTCAAAATTTGTGGGAGCAGCCTACTCAATTACATTGCCGAAGCTTATCGTGACTTTGCAATTCACGAAGCTATTAGAAAACACTTTGAAAAGTGGTTAAAAACTAATGATTTAATTAAGTAATATCGGTAGAAACTAGTTATTATTTTATTTAAGTTTTATATCATTTCTTAGCCTCGAACATCAAATAAAATAAAAACAACGAGAGCTCTGAAACCAATTCAAAAGTAATTTTGTTTAACTTAAAACTTTGATTTGCATATTAATTATAATCAATTTATTTAAAATTAACTATTTATGAGTATGACTTAAAATGACTAATTAGTAAAATTTATCAATTTGAAGCATCTCCAACACCTATTAAAAAAACCCCTTTCCCTTCAACTATTATTAATGATAATTTAAGTACCGGTAACATTCAAATCAAACTCAACGTTCGCCCACAACATATCAAAAAAATGAAAAGAGAGAGAGAGAGAAAAGGAAAAAAAAAAAATCGTGATAATAAATAATATTAAACAAATAAAAAAAATGAATTCCATCTAAATGGGTGCAAGTGGCACGCAAGGTCCGTTCCCTTCCCAAACGTCATCTACTCCCACCAATGGTAAATAAGCAGCCTCGCCCAACCAACACACACACACACACACATTGCATATTGTAGCCTACACGTACAAAAAACACGGCAGGTACAAACTACCTGTGCACTCGATAGTCATATGGGAATCATAATACCGCGCTGCGTTCATTACAACACTTTTAATTGCTAGCTCAATAGACAAAGGGATGCACAATCATGTATTGTCTCGTATAGGCCAAGGGATTTAGGGCGGCGTTTCAACGCGCGTGTATCTGCAATAATATAATCTGCATCCAAATTATTTTAATTAAGCAAATTTTGCGCTGTTAAAGTACCTGAAGAGATTCAATATAAATACAAATAAAATCTACAAAAAAAATTTTTTTGGGGAAAAAAATGATAAACGAAAATCGCAAAAGCTAAAAATTAATTCTAAAAAAATCCTGAAAATAATGTAAAAATTATAAAATAAATTTTTATCATATAAATATATATTTATTATTTTTTTTAAAAAAAACCCAAATATAATTAAATAAGTTGAATGTAAACAAACATTTTGCCTCAAGTAATAACAACATCCTTCAGTTAGTACTTTTTAATAATTGAATTTCTTGCATTTAAATAATTGAAATATTTTCGCTTGAAATGTAAATTCAATTCATATTTTATTATTATTATTTTCGTATTATTTTTAGCGTTTTAAGTGCGGAAGTTGCGCATAAAATAAGACATTCGAACAACATTTTGGACGCAAATACACTGCAGTTACAGTAGCAGCTCAGATGCTCTTTTCGATCTCTATTACTAGTCGCAGCTGCGAAATTAATTCTATAATCTCCACCGAAATAATTTCTTTCGTAAAGAACATAAATAATGGAGCGAGAGAAGAAGACGCGTATCATCAACGTTATTATTATAATTATTATGGAGAAGAGAAAAATCTTTACGGTTCTAGTTAAATTATTTACGAGGATTTTCACTGTGTTTAGTCTACGTGGATAGTAATTTTTAATTGGATCTTTAACTCTTTTAACACTTTTATTCCATTTTGAAATATTTGCATTAAAAAAAAAACCGTAAATAAATACAATGTATAAAATTAAAATGCGGTAAAAATGATTAAAAAATAATTTAAATAAAAAGAGAGAAAAAAATATAAAATTTGTAATTTATTTTTTTTTTTCTCTCACGCAAAATCTAAAATAAAATTTGAAAAATTAATTAATTTATCAATAATTATTTAACCTCAAAAAAAAAAAAAAAAAAAAAAATTTAAACAAAAATTTTTTAAACAAAAAAAAAAAAAAATTAACCAAAAATATAAAATTAATTTTTTAAAAAAAATTGTCAATTGACAAAATTAAAGTTATATTAAAAAATTTAATTGTTCATACACAAAATTAATAATTTTAATTCAATAATAATTATTTTCCGTAAAAAAGTTGTAAAGTTTTTGTAAATTTATTGAATGAAATTTTTTCAGAATGAAAAAAAAAAAAAAAATTGGCAATTTCACGATGTTAACGGACAATACCCCCTCGCAGCTTTTGCCATTACGGATCAATACAGATCAAATAAATACTATAGAATAAAAATAAAGATAGAAATAGCATCAATCTGTCCTAATAAACGTCAACAAATCAACAACAACCAAAATCAAAATTGGGTAGCAATCGCACTGCGCCAAAACATCTCATTCATCAACCCAGCAAAATTATTAATAGACAACTGAATTACATGTCAACAACAAAATTCATAAATCGCAGCGAGTTAAAAAAAAAGTTAATCTAATGGAAGAGAGATGAACTCACCTGCGGAATCCATTAACCATTTCCAACACCTTCGCGATTTAAGATACAAACATCACAATAAATTGTATTTCTCCGCTCTGCTACTTCGTACATCACGGCGATCATATTGTTGCTTTTTTTCTATCTCCTCCCCCGACATCTCTCGACTCTCATTCCCGCGCGCGCTCCCTGCTGCTTAGCTCTTTAACCCCGCCATCTTCCTTCAACTCCGCCCCAACTCAACGCGTCTAATCGAGTTATCGTTAGCAGCGATGGGAACACCAACGCCATCTATTCCTCATACCGTTTGCCGTTGCCCGCAGTGAGCGCTGCCTTCGATTGCGGGGATTTTAGTATTAAATTCATGTTAAATCCGAATAAAGTTTGATGTACTTTTTCCTTTTTTTTTTTTTATTTCTTTGTTTGATTGCGCATGCGTGACTGTGATTATTAAAATTACGTCAAATATTATTAAACATAATTATTTTAAATTAAATTAAAGCAAACGTATATTATTATTTAACAAAGCGTAACAAATAAAAATAACAATTACATTGTAATTATGTTTTTTAAAATTTATAATTTAGAAAAAAAAAAAAAAGAAGAGCTAAAAATGGTCATTAATATAAAACTTCTACCGCGTCACCTCAAAAGACACACGATAAAAGGAGTCACTAAAAAAAGTCTGTCGTTACTCCTTTATCGTGAGCAGTTTTGCTGTGACTTTCTATGTATAAAACAACGCCAACTTTTAACGCAGTACTTCATCATGCGCAGTACATTGTGCGCCGCCTAGTGGTGTATCGAATAAAATGCTTTAGAAAAATAGTAGCGACCTCCAGCGGTAGCGACGTCAATTAAAATCTGTGTGGGTCGCGAATCTAGAAGTTTCTATACTGTGCGAAATCACCTGTGTCATTTTTGTGAATACATTTTTTAGTAAATAAATAAATTAAAAAGAAAAATGTTCGGAGGATCTCAACCTATCCTTGTTCTAAGTAAGAAAATATTTCACCATTATTTATGTATCGGAATAATAAAAATGGGGATGGAAATTGTTTTACAGGTCAGAACACAAAACGTGAGTCGGGAAGAAAGGTGCAGATCGAAAATGTGAACGCAGCTAAAGTAATTCCTCTTTGTTTTATAATATTTGTTTAGACATAATAATTATTCTTGCCGCATCTTAAACGTCGATAAATGTAATAATAAATGATTATTATTTAAATAATAATTGGAATGCGTTTGTTGGGAGAAGAAGCGTGACCGGTTTGTGGGCGCATGTGCTTTTTTAACCCTAAAAAAATGAATGCACTCGCGCATGCGTATAACATCATTAAATTTACTGTCAAAATTCGAACATTTTTTATTTTAAAAAAATATAATAAATAATTTTTCCCACTCCGAAAAAAGTTTCTCGGCTTAAATTAATTATTCTTACTCATCGTTTAAATTGTAGCTTTTACTGAAATTAATTATGAAAAACCCCCTATAACAATTTCATTAAGCGCGCTCGTTAATTTAATTGACTCAAATTTCACGTACCAAGAATAATTCATGCACAGTATTTATTTCCTTTGCCTACCGAATGCTTTTCATTAATTTAAGTAATTTGATTTTATTAATGTAGATGATTGCCGATGTGATTCGAACGTGTCTGGGACCTCGAGCGATGCTGAAGGTAAACTTAATGTATAGTTCGCTCTTAATTTAATTAAATCTGGACTTCAGGTAAAATTGCTAAATGCAAATTGAGGCTGCAGCAAATATCGAAAGAGATTTTTGGCGAAAAGTGGTATAACGTCAAAATTGTTATTGGTTTTCAGGCGTCGTCGTTCCGCTACATAATTTTATTACCGGTCTCAGGATGTTGACAGCTGTTTAAGTGCTTTTTCAGTATATGCTTTGGGCGGGTAGTTTTAACTTGATAAAACTTGGCCTTTTTATTATTATTATTATTTTCCCATGCGCCAAAATATTATTATTATTATGCGTAGTCTACGTTATTTCTCGAGAGATATTATTTATATTGGTTAAGTTCTTTAACTACGAAGAAACATCATTTTAAATGTTCCATCGTCAAAATTTTTTTGTTACTCATTAAGAGTTAGCAAATAGAATTTCGTTTTACTGTTTATAAGAGAGAGAGAGAGAGAAAAGAAAATGCTCTTTTAAAACGTGCATTAAATTTTAAATTTTTTATTCGCATCGATTTTTGACTGAGAAAATACATTTAACTATACAAGAAGAAGAAAAAAAAAAGTGAGGTTTATAGAGTTTGAGTTGTCCTATATAATATTTAATAAAAATTCGATATTTCTAAAAAAAAAAAGGAAAGTTTATAGTTCGACGAGACGTGAGAGCGTTTTAATAATCATTTTGTTTTTCTTCAAAGATGTTAATAATTAATTACTTTCATATCGAACGCCAAAAAAAAAAAAAAGTTTTATCAAATTATGATTATCTTACCTTTAGTTTTGCGCTTAATTTTCTCGATGTTTCTTTGATATTCGTGTTGATTGTGGCACTGACACTCCTCCGATTTTGGTTTATTAAAACCACAACAGGTTAATAAATTCATCGCTTTTTTTTATCTCAGAGCCCCCAACGTTTACATCGAAAATTATGATGATCGCGGGTGAGGAGGAGCGCGACCAATTTATATTATCCTCCCTCCTCGCGGCAAACGTCGTCCTGGTTACATTGTATAGAATTATTTGCGTCAAGCTTCTATATATATATATTTTTTTTATAACGATTGTTTAGGTTGATGTGTCGGTTGCGAGCGGAAAAGTGAGCGGAAGCCTAAGTAAAGCTATAGGAAAAGAGACAATTAGATTTTAGCTCTCTCTCTCTCTCGGGAGGAAAAATGCTGCGTGGATGTAACTGGTAGCTTCTTACTCGGAGAACCCCCTTCCCATTTTGCTTAATAGAAGTGAATATGCAACATGTGTTTTTAAGCCGAGTTCACAACAGCTAAATAGCGTCAACCTAATCACTAGCTCGCACACACACACCTATAACTGTTTTAACTCTTTTGTTTTAACCAATAAACACGTAACGATAGACTGGCGAACACCTCTATCGGTTGATATTTTTCAGGCGCGTGAAATGGCTTTCCCTGACTTATTTACACACATACAATGGCTTGGACACGAGACAATAATTGAAAACATAAATTCCGATTCGTTTGTTTTCGAATCGATTTTTATTTTGAAACCGAAGGACGACCGACGCATAATATGAATTTAGAATAACCTAAATGCGAAAAATGGCTTTTTTGTCATTTCCTTTCTAATAAATTAATTAGCGATTGGCTTTTCGTTATTGATTTTTGTAGGAAGATTTTAGGACATGAGAAAAATCAATGCGTATTTTATTGAGTTTTAAACTTATCTTCTTTCTTTTTTTATTTATTCTGCTGCTATTGAAATTTTCAGCTTTATAGAAATATAAAATTAAATTTGATTTTAAACTCTATTATTAAATAATAAGTTTTAAAACTAGGTAGTTTTTTGTTTTGGTTTTAGAATATAATTATATACTTTGCATTTAAATTTATAACGTACAGTAATAATGCTAATGATAATTATGTTTGTACAATATAATCATAGACGTTTTTGGTGTTTTTTGTAGATGTTGATGGATCCAATGAGTGGTATCGTTATGACCAACGATGGAAATGCCATTTTACGAGAAGTAATTTTTTTTTTTTTGCACAATAATTTTCGAAATGAAATAAAGCATAATTTTATTTTCCAAATAAATTAACGTAGATAACTGTTCAACATCCTGCTGCTAAAACGATGATTGAAATCAGTCGTACTCAGGATGAAGAAGTAGGCGACGGCACGACGTCCGTTATTATTTTAGGTTCGAATTTATTTTTTCTAAGTAAATTAAGGTATAAATAAAATAATATTATTGTGTAATAAATTCAAATTTAGCTGGCGAGATGCTGGCCGTTGCCGAGCCGTTTCTCGAACAACAAATGCATCCAACTGTGATCATTTCAGCTTTTAGACAAGCGTTAGAAGATATTATCCCGATTATTAAGGAAAAATTTAGGTTGCCACAAATTTTTAAATTTTGTCTCGTTAAAATGTAATTCTAAAAGAAAGTAAAAATTTTATAGTATGATTATTGATATCAATGACCGAGAACAAATGTTGAAAATGATCAAGAGCTGCATTGGAACAAAATTTATTGGGAAATGGTTTGTTCGAAACTTGTGAAAATTTTGCAAAAGTTTAAAAATTATTGAAATTTTTCTATTTTTAGGTCAGACTTATCCTGCCAAATTGCCTTGGATGCAGTCACAACAGTTTATCGAGAAGAAAATGGTCGAAAGGAAATCGATATTAAACGATATGCAAAAATTGAAAAGGTATTTGAATTGGTTGCGTGGATGTAAAATTTTGATCCAACATGTCATAATCAATTCTTTGGTTCAATAAGATTCCTGGCTCTACTATGGAGGAATGCAGCGTTTTAAAAGGAATTATGTTAAATAAAGATGTGACCCATCCTAGCATGAGAAGGTTTGAAATTGCTTTTTTTTATTTGCTTGGGTAGAGTCTTTCAAATGTTATAATTTTGTTGACAGGTATATTGAAAATCCCCGAATTTTACTATTGGATTGCGCTTTAGAATATAAAAAGGGTGAAAGTCAAGTAAGCTCTTTTGTATACAAATATTGATTTATCGGTATGGTAATTTCTACAAATTGATTTTTCAGACCAATATAGAAATTTCTAAAGAAGAGGATTTTACGAAAATCTTACAGATGGAGGAAGAATACGTCCAAAAACTTTGCGAAGATATTATTAGGCTTAAGCCTGACGTGGTTTTTACTGAGAAAGGAGTATCTGGTAATTCAGTGCTTAAATATTATAACATACGAGGCCATTCCCACATTAATTTTTAATGATTGTTTTTCATTGATATTGTGTATAGATTTGGCTCAGCATTATTTCTCCAAGGCTAACATCACCGCTATTCGTCGGTTAAGAAAAACCGATAATGATCGTATCGCCAGGTATTATTTTTGATCGCCATTAATATTTTATCTCCGCTCTTAACAGTTTTCTATTTATAGAGCTTGCGGAGCTACTATAGTAGGTCGAACTGAGGATTTAAAAGAAGAAGATATCGGAACAGGAGCTGGTTTGTTCGAAATCAAGAAAATCGGCGATGAGTAAGCTTTTTTTTTTTCTTTTCTTACACATTTAAAATTTGTTTTAAACATAATATATTATTTTTTTTAATAGATACTATACTTTTATAACCAACTGTAAAGATCCTAAGGCTTGTACTATTATCTTACGTGGGGCCAGTAAAGAAATTCTAAGTGAAGCTGAACGTAATCTTCATGACGCGATGAATGTAGTTAGAAACGTAATGCTGGAACCGTGTTTGGTGCCTGGTGGTGGAGCTGTAGAAATGGCTATTTCTCAGGTACTGAAACTTTAAAGTTACATGATATTTACATTGCCAGATTGTATTCGTTCATTGTACGTTTTTTTTTAATACCTTATAACTATAATTTTAGTATCTTAACGAAAAATCCAAAACAATGACAAGCATTCACCAGTGGCCATACCGTGCGGTCGCTCAAGCATTGGAAGTTCTTCCTAGAACTTTAATTCAGAATTGTGGGGCTAACACAGTTCGCACATTAACTGCGCTCAGGGTAAAATTATTTTTTTCTTTTCTGTTTTGTATTTTATAAATAAATTTTTTTTATTATTTAAAGGCAAAACATGCAAATTCAGAGAACTGGACTTGGGGAGTGAATGGTGAAACTGGTGTGAACGTCGATATGAAGGAATTAGGCATTTGGGAGCCTTTAGCTGTTAAACTTCAAGTTTATAAAACTGCTATTGAGGTCTGGTTAATTAAAATAATTTATTAATGCTAAAGCTTAAACTGATATTTTTGTTTGTAAACAGACTGCAATTCTATTGCTAAGAATCGATAATATCGTGTCTGGGTCTAAAAAGAGAGATACAGCGCATCACCAAGAGACAATTCAACCGCAAGCAGTTCCAGGTAGAGGAAGAGAAGAAGAATAATACCGAAAGCTTTTTTTTTTCTCAAAAATAATAATAATTTAGCAGGTTTTAATATTTTTCTTCTTTTGCCTCTATTGGTGTGTCGGATGTTTTTTGTTTTTTCATTACATGTATTACAATTCACTATTTTCGACGCCGTTTACAAGTTTTGTTATTTATAAAGCTATGCGCGTTAATATAATAACATTTTTAAGAGGGGCGGCTGAAGGGGGAAAACTGAAACTTAAATAAAAAAAAAAAGACTTTCATTCAGTGTTAAATTTCAGTTTCAAGGAAATCGGAAAAATTGTAAAACTTTTTTTCGAACACCAATCTCAATCCACGCAAACTTCATTCTATTGAACCACTTTTTGATAAATGAAATTAAAAACTTTGCATTAAAAATTTTTTTTTCTTAAGATACATAAAATGACACATTCCAATCTGACAATGTTTGACACACGAAAGGTTATTTAAAATAATATTACATAATTTTGATTGTTTAGGAAATGCGATGATCTAAATAAAATTATTCTTTCCATTGGAAAAAAAAACAAACATAAAACTGTAGAATTACAATAAGTTCGTCAGATAAAAGACAAAACTCACGAACTGCATTTCATTTTTTTAAACTGTTATCCGAGAGGTAGAAAAAAAAAATTCAGATGAGGATAAAATGGAAAAAAGTTTCACGAGTGCAAACTTAATATTGACTTTTTTTTGCAATTAGATGAGCTTTGCATAATATTAACGATGCTATTATACAGCGAGGTACCATTCAACTTGTGACAAAAACGTTTTATTTTCTGTCGATATTTTTTTATTGCAAATTTTAAAATGATTTTGTAAATGTACTGTAGGTGCATTGAGGGATGAATTATTTAATTGTAATTTTTAAATCTAAAAGTTATTGATATAAATTGCAGATATAAATTATTTGAAGCTCTTATTTTGTTGCCAGGCATTACGAATGCTTTCAAATTTCCGATTAGAGAATTTGAATTTTTATTCGGATTTACAAAGTTTGAGCTTATTAAATGTTCGTTTATACACGTACAAACCAATGCACATAGTTTTTTTTTCATAAAACAAATATATTTGAACACACAAAGCTCACAGCGATATTGCACAAGTTAAAAGGCACCTAACTGTTTATCATTTAAAAAAAAAAAAAATTATATCAAAGCATTTCTTATTCAGGTAGCTTTTCAAAACTTTGAGAAATATAAAAAGATTCACTTAAAAGCTTTTTGAATTTTGGTCTACTACGATATTTACATGAAAATAAATCAAAATGTTTAAAACGAATAACTCATTGCGGAGCAACTTGCATCACAATGTATTTATATTTCGAGTGCACACTCTTAAGCAAATGTGTACAATTATTTGTGAATCTTTTTTTTTTTTTTTAAATAAATTTGCTAAAACAAAACAAACTAAAAAGTTAATTTTCGCAAATTTAAAAACTTCCAATTTTTCAAAATTAAATTATCTAATGAACTCGAATATTATAGCAGCACAAGTATCACGTCTTCGAAATATTAGGCTATTATAATAAAATCTTTTTTTTTTTGTTAACCGTGAAGATTTATTTATACACCCAAATTAGGGACAATGTGTAAAATAACTGGCATGGATAATGAAAACGAGAAACGATGAGAAATGAAATTTTTCATCGCATTCTTTCAAAATTAATAATCTTAGAATGGTGGGCCTGCGTTATGAGTCCAACGAGGCCTCAATGGGCTTAATAAAGCTCTTTTAGGAGATGTTGATAATGGATTCCACTCCCTGGCCATTCGTCTCGGTGTTGCGGCTCGTCTGGGAAATCGAAAACCTCGGTAGGCTCCGGTATACGGTGGAGCCTCCCTCCTGGGAGGAGGTGAGCCGAGCGAATGCCAGCCTTGAGGAGGATTGATCTGCAAATATAATTGTTCTTGCGATCCCCCACTTTGCGAAGGCGGTTCCC
Source organism: Polydesmus complanatus (assembly GCA_034692225.1). Lineage (NCBI taxonomy): Eukaryota > Metazoa > Arthropoda > Diplopoda > Polydesmida > Polydesmidae > Polydesmus > Polydesmus complanatus. The sequence goes on along the minus strand of JAQGAZ010001878.1, from coordinate 9,544 downwards.
ATTGTTCATTTCCTCCACTTTCCATCTGAAACTCTTCTCTTCCTCCTCCAACCGTTTCAATCTTTGAGAAGGGCCTCTGTTGTTGTTGTTCTCGCATCATCTCTTTATCTTCGCCGTGAAAAGATCCAACAGGTACAATCATCCTCAAATTTGTGTTTACGGACGAGTTTTCCATCAAACTATGTAGGTTCGGTTCTTGCGTGAAATCGACCTCTGAATTATTCTCAGACGCCCGTGCCAGTAGCGTCCTTCGCGGGAACGTCGGCGCTGGTACGAGCCCGGCTCGATGAAGTTGTTGCACAATAGGAAACGAACGTTCGACATCGTTTCGCATGATTAAGTTATCATTATGGTTGCGACCTGTTCCGAGAGGAACCATATTGGCGGATGTTTCTTTGTGGCTGTCGAAGGGTTGATTTCTGGTAGGAGATGGCGTGAGCTCAACTATGTTCGAATTTCGTCTGTAGCCTATAGAACTAGGTCTCCCGTGGCGTTCTAATGAGTTCGGATCATTCCCATCGCCATTGTGAGAAGAGTGAAACTGGCCGCCGCCGCCACTACCACCTCCTCGATTACCTAATTGAGTCTGTTCAAAAGCACTATCCATGAACACATTGGCGTTTGGTGGTCGGTACTCCGTTACATTTAATTGTCGGACATTCGATAAACATCCAGCCGCGTTTGATATTTGATTCTGGTTAAACCAGTTTTGTTGCTGCTGCTGCTGTTGTTGTTGTTGCTGCTGCTGCTGCGATTGAATGGGAGAATCCCAATTTGGTGTGTTTGATTGCGATGGTAAATTCAAAGTTGCTCCTGTATTTACCAACTTTTGTAAAATGTCTCCAAGAGTTGGGGTGCCTCCTCCGCCTGGAGCGTCTTTTGACTGTAATAACATCAAATAATTTAAAATAAAAATGTATTAAAAACAATGACATAAAATGATATAAGAAAAAAAGCTTTTTGCACTTTCACAACCTAATTATTAACAAGAATAGCTAATTTAATTAACCCAAAAACAGGAAAACCACATTGAGTAAAATTAAATAAGATGGAAAAGTTTGAATTGGGACTACAGAATACCAGAAATTGAAGAAAATATAGAATAGAAATGCTTAAAACACCGTACACAGCATGCGATATAATATAAAGTGAATGGTTTCATCAAGACATAAAAACAAACTTGCCAAACACTCTGGATAATTGAAAAGGTAAAACGTTTTAATAAACTTAATATCTGGCAAATCTGTTTTTGTTCGATTGCAAACCACTATACGTACAACTACGTACCCTATTATACTGATCACTAGCAACATCTACATTGTGATCATTAGAATAATTATTAAGCAAACATGCTGAAGCAGAAGCGAAAGTAGCATTAACGGGTGAAGTTACATGCTCATCCTTTCCCCGAGAATTAATTTGAAATGGTGAACTAGAATGGGATTTGCTTTGCATTTGAAAAGCGCATTTATTATTATATACCGAAAAAATGTTTTGCTCGTTGTTAACAGATCGTTCATCAGTATCTAAAGCACTTATAAATTTTCTTGCCTCTCTACTCTCGTCCAAAAGAGGAGTCACAGAACCTCGGCCGCTCTCCTCGTCTTTCACAGGTGTTCCACTGCCTCCGCTTTCACCAGCACTGTTAAAGTTAGCGCGTCCTCCAAATAGATTCGATGTAAAATTGGGAATGTTCTGCATTAGATTAGATAAACGAATATCCAGACTGCTGGCACTTTGTTTAGCTTGAGTCGGTTTCGGACTCGATTTCGATATTTGGGCCAGGATTGAAGCTACCGTCGGCCCTAAAATTTGCATCGGCGCACATTAATAAATGCGTTTAATAAACATACAGTAATTGATAATGTACCCATCGGTTTCTTATCCTTTTTCGACGAACTTGATTTGTGAGATGAATTCGTGGAATGCTTGTCTTTATTTTTAACGGGAGATACACTCAAACCCACAGGCGATCCCTCGGGTGAAGGAGCTGAACCAGGAGATTGAACGTCTGATTTAAAACCGTCTTTTCCTGAAATAGAAATAAATTAACGCGTTGTCCAATATTTGACAAAATAACGAGTAAACCATTTTCGTCGTCGGACATTTCCATATCTACAGCCTCCGTATTATCTTTACTTTCACTTTTACGAGGAGAACCTTCCACCGAAGAGTCGACCGGTGATGGAGCGTCGATTGATGGGGATGGAATTGGACTAGGCAAGTTTGGCAAAAACTCCTCCAGTTTCAACTTGAGGTTTTTGACTCGAGATCCAAAATTCTTGTACGCCTGCAATTAATTTACCATAATTATATTTATCTTTCTGAGTTACACCCAAAAAAAAAAAAAATAAAATACTAACATTTCCAACAATTTTGACTTCTTTCTTTTGCGTATCGTAGTAAACTTCACTTTCACTTAGCATTTGCACCAACGCAGTTCTCTCCTTCACATCGCTATTTAAAGAATCGACATACTCTTCTAATTTGATTGTAGCATCTTCAAAATCTTGCGTAAATTTTTGCCCGTGAGATTTATCTAAAACGGTTAAAAATAAATCTTAAAATTATTTATGTAAAAAAATTATCGGTATTATTATACCTTTTAGATTTTTCAACGTTTCGCTGCTGCAAATATCGATCTTTAATCCGCAAAATTGCTTCTGCTTTAAATCCGACTCTACTTCGACTTTCTTGAATTTGCGTATTCGATCAACTAATTTTTGAGGCTGCAATTAAAAAATACACGAGTTAAAAATTAAACGCTAACAATAATGTATCTATTATGAACCTTAAACTCGGTTAAAATTTTGGCGTCAACAGCGCTAGTGGTAGTCGCAGTTTTCGTATGACCAGTAATAATAGTTGTCAATTCTTTGACAAAAGCTGCATCGTAAACGCTACGATTCTCCCAGATGATAAAAATCCTCTCTATTTGATTGCGGACATCCTCGTCTCTATAGAAACAAATTTTTTATAACGTTAATAAAATACTGATAATGAGTAAAATAGCATTTTAAAATTTACCTGACATGAGGCACCGCACGTTTTAAAACTGATTTCCAACCTTCTACAAACTGAGTGCAACCTTTACGCTTACTGTTTTGTATAACATCGTTGGCCAAGTAGAATAGAGCTAAACGATTGCTGAGCTTTACTGAAAAAAAAAGAACAAAACCATAGAATGTACAGTGAAAACTATAATGTTCCAAGTTCAAAATTCTTCAAACACCAAACTGTCATATAATAATTATTATAAAAACCGTCATTAATTGCTTACGTACTGCTGTCATTTTACGATATTCCAATATTTAAACAGCATAATTTTTAAGTAAAGATGAGTTTTGTCATCGAGTGCAATTAAATGCATGGTTTTATAAAAATTATTATAAACATTTAAACTAATTACCTTTTTTAAACACTTTGAACCATATATCAATTATTTTCTTATAATGCGCTTTGTGATGAACGCACCACAGCGAGAGAGTTTGAATGCATTCTTGCGTGTTGTTCACGTTCATGAGTCTTTTTTCAACGTTGCTTTCGTTGAATGAGGAGGAGGAAGAAGAAGAGGAGGACGCCATTACCTAGCACACAACGGCGTGCAGCAAGCACAAGCGCGCAGTATCCTATTTTTAGCCTAACTTTACATTTGATCAACTTAACAAGCGCACAATCAACACAAAAACACGACACTTTTGCTCAAAAAACACAAAATCCATCACTAATTAACCGTAGATTTAAAAATTAGATTCCAAAATTTGTAAAATTTATATCCCGAACCGCCAAGCACATTGAGGGTGAACTCCTATATTTCCCCAAAATTGGCTTTTTAACCTCGCGCCAATGACGCCACTTTTCAATACGCTTCCGTCATACGCGAGCTCGCCCAATTATAACGTGAGAATAGTTGGCCGCTGCTCATCGTCTATCTGTTTGCAAGTTAGCGTTAGGGTTAATTTTGGCGGCATCCTCGTCGGGTAGATTCGAGGACGCGGTGATAAAAAGTAGTGAAAGTGACATTTTGCTTACGATATAAAATAAGTTTAGGAAAGTAAGTTTTTGAGAAAGTTGTATTTAATGTATAAACTATTTGTCGAAGATTGTGTTGGTGACAGCAAAATTCGACTTTTGGTGACATTTTCGGTGTTCGATGTAGTTATGTAACACAGGTGCACACGCGTTTATAATCGGCATTTTTTTTTTTTTCAATCATCAAAATGAAATTTTCTATCGCGTGAATCGGTAAGTTTATAACCCGTAATTATTGTTTATTTATCTCTTTATTTTTTATTGTAGCTATAATTTATTTTTGCAGGTATAATGCTATGCAATAGTCTAGCTGCGTGGCAGCGAGTCGCGTTTTTCATTGTGTGTTAATCTCGGTACTGTACTTTTTGCTCGAAAATGAAGTAAATTGACGACAACGAAAAAAGATGTGAAAGAAAAGTGCATCGTTAATACTCGGTAAATATAAGTACATTAAACTTTTTCTCTTTATTTCACAATTTATTATTATAAACTGAAGAGTTACGTCGTTTAATCTCCAGGCGATATAAAGTACACGTTATTGTGCGTATATATCTTTGGTGGTAAAAAGTATCTTGAATTATTATTATTTTGTTGATGTTAGAAGGAATTATTTTTCTTAATTGTTATATATAGCAAAGAGAAAATAATATTAATCCTCTCAAAAAGTTCTTTAGCTGCTAACGTAGGCCGTATAATATAGTCGATGGGATTTGAACGCATCTGTCAGCTTTATTTATTTGTTGGAAACTTTGGTAACCGTATTTTAAGATTAGCTGGTTTGAAATTTATTGACGTTTTAATCTATACTCAAAAATATTATATAGCTTTCGCATCGTTCGTGCTGTAGCTTTTTATTTGTTTTCTTTTCCCAATTATATATCACATCTTTATAATATCCCAACGACGTAAATGCCTCGGCGATGGTTTTATGTGTTGACGCGGATTAAATTTTGGTGATCGAAGAAAGGAGAAAAAAAAAATAGGGAGCTTTTCAAGATTAAACATGAGGAAGGTAGTAGTTTTATATTGTAGTATTTTCCGCCTACAATCTCCAGCCATTTTTGCAGCTTTTAGAGACAAAATATTAAGTAAACAATTATTATGAAGTTTACTACCAACTATTTATCTACACGGTGTTCGTAAAAAAGCAAACTCAACTGAATTAGAATTAAATCTTTTTTAATTATGTAAATATTTGAATGATATCATGTACATTTTTTTTTTTAACATTTAATTGTTCTAGCTATGTTCAGAATATCTTTGGGTCTCAACAAAAGCAGTTATAATACCCACTCACGAGTCCCTCCGGCATACCACACAGCTTTGTCGAGTTCATCTCATACGTTGGCACACTTCTTCCGTATTCCAGATTTAAATTAGGTAGACTACAAAACATGGGGTGTTATCTAAGAAAAGGTTTGCAGGACCAAAGAACGAGAGATGGAAGTGTAGGTATGCAGAGGAACCAGTAATAATTTCGATTAAGTTTATCCTTGTGCTGTTCAAATACAGTACAGAACTTAATGAAGTAATGCAATTGGGTTTGCTTTTTTTTTTTACGAACACCATGCAGGTATATTTTAAGTAAAATGTTCTCAGTTTGTTTTCTTGGTTTATTATAAGAATAAACCACGTTGGGAAATTTATGTTTTTAATACTGTAATCTGAGATTAACATTAACACAAATAGAATTTCGGTTAATAATTATAGTTTGTTGTTTGTAGCCTCCTACAACTTTTTATAAGTTTTATAATTTTAGGCAAACTGTGAAAAAAGTCATATTATACCTACTTCTTAATTTGGTGCTCGATTTCTAAATTTTCATCGAGGGGGTTTTCATAATTATTATGGTTATTAGTTGCGTCGGCCTACTAGTGTTTCACTATACCTCGGCGAGCTTTTAATTTTTGACTCACGCAGCTGAGTTTTAAAGATGTTCCATTTTAACCAAAAATCTTATTTTTACCTACCGCGGTAGTATTTAATTTAATCAAAGTTAAGGAGTTGAAGCAGAAAATCAATGTAATTTGAGTTGCACGCTATAATAATATTATATTGGAGAAGATGTTGCATGCGGAGATACTTTCTATTATATATCGGCGCGGACAACCAACTCATCTCAAGAGCTGGAGTCGAGAACTGAGTATAGACCATCTATAGTGACATTATTCAAAGGTATCCATCCACTCGGCCCTTTACACTCAATTGGAAATAATTGCTTCACTTAATTAAACCGCAGCAAAAGAAAATTGGCAGCTTCTTTTATTCTCTTTCGCTTCTGTTCTAGAGACTTGTTTTTCTCTTTCCATTTGTTTTCAGATTAATGATCGCGCGCAATCTCTAACATTGTTTATTAATGAAAATTAGTTGTTAACGGGGGGATAACTTTCTCGTGCCTTAATAATTAATTTTTTAATTAAGAAATATAATGCTCGCGATGTGTATTTATAGTCGCGGCTGAATCTTATATTTACTATACACTACTATAAAGATTGGTTAAGAAATTTAATTAATTTTGATGGTTAGGGATATAGTAATGCGATTAAAAGTAAATTAATAACGAAACGGGGTAATTATATTACTGTATTGTGGGGAGGATCATTGACTGCTCATTAAGGCCTCAATTATTATTGGTGGAATTTAATATTTTATAATTCTATTGAGAAAGTACAGTATAGCATTAAGTTTTTTATTTTAATTTGCGCTTTATATGGAATTTTGTGTTCGTAAAATTGGTTTTGAGATCAATATTTAGATTTTTAGAAGTTGCTTGGTGTTGAGCACATTTAAAATTAATATCAATATTAGATGTCATTTTGACAATCATTATTGAAGCTCAAAATGAAAGGTATATAAAAAGGTTTTTGCATATTTAAATCTCCTTTTCTTTGGTGGTTTTTTTTTTTTTTTTATTATTAAAAAAATATTAATAACTTACCTAGTCCCAATCGAACAATTTTGATTACGCGGAGTTTTTTTTATGGCTTCAAAAAAAGCTTGACAATGACTTCACATATTAGCGAAAATATTTTAAAGGTCTTCATTATCCGAAACTTTTTTTTTTTTTTCTTTTCGAAGTTCGGAACTAAATTAAAATCTGTCTAGATATTTTTGAATTTTTAGAGATAAGTATGAAGAGTTTTGCGAGATACTGTAGTGTGGGGGGGGGGAGTATATTGTTAATTTGACAATGTGGGCGCTGTGGAACTATAATATCGAACGTGCGGGAAGAGTTATTATTATAATACGGGATATGAGCTCCGATATCTTTCGATTTCGAGTGTATAGCTATAATAATCTAGCGAATCTTTCTTCCATTTTTATTTTTTTTTTTTTGAATCTGATATTGAGCTCTGGAATCGATTCTTAATGAAGATGACTTATTTTTCTTCTTCTTCTTCTTCTTTTTTTTTTTAAAAAAAACTTTTCCGTCTTTAGCTCTCTTTCGATCTACAGTAGTAGTAGCTATAACCGTCGCCGGTTCGATATTCAAATAAAGTCGCGCGCGGTTCCATATTTAAATGACACGTCAAAAGTGAGAAATAATCGGTGACGAAGTAAGTTTTCTTTCTCTCTCTATCTCTCTCTACGAATTGTGGAGAAAAGAAATTCTTTTTCCAAGATGGGGGATTTTTGATATAAGAAGATTTTAGATACGCGCGCTTTTCGACGTTTTTGATTGATGTGGTCATTTATTTAGGACCAAACGCCGCTCGCTACATTTACATTCAACATGCAAAATAAATATTGCGACTTTTAAGGCTGGGGAAAAAAAAGATGGAAAGAGAAAAGCTCTTTGGCAACGAACATTATTCATTGTACTTTTCTTAATAACAAAAAATTCCGGTTAAAAATCTCCATAGAGAGAGAGAGAGGAATAGGCTTAAAATTGCTATTTATCTTCAATCAATGGTAAAATAAATTAGAACGATAATTATTGTGGTGGGAATTATAAAGAGATATGAAGGGAAAAAGATGAGAGATATCGATCACCGAAAAATTATTGATTACGATCGAATATAATAATTTGCCAACTTTTTGATGAGGGAATATCGTATAACAATAATAATGCGCGATAAAAAAGTTTTTGTTTACGTAAATTTCGTATTGTTTTTAGCCTGGTGCGCGCGTTCAAAGGCAAATTGATCGCTGCAGAGTTGTAATAAAAATATGCAGTTCGAACACGAGATAAAAGCTATAGCTATAGGAGAAGTTTTTAGTTTCGGAGCTACAGAGGGGGGGAGAGAGGGGGGGGGGGGGGCACATGAAATATCGTTTTTCATGAATTTATTTGCGGGGTGGGGTTGGTTGCCTCGCGTAGACATTTATTGTTCGCGGGGCAAAACGATTGGGACTCGTATTATTTCTACACGGAGTCGCATTAATCACCATCGCCAAGATGCGCGCGCCTCGTACAAAATAAAAAAGATATTATTATTATTATACGTATATAGGAAATAAATATTTTTGTCGCTGCAGAAATTAACGAGCAGAATTCATTTGCACGTTGAGACTTTAAAAATAGTCGTTAATCGTGGTTAATAACGAAATCGTCAGACAGCTGTCGCAACATCACAACAACAGCCTTAGTTAAAAGTTATATTAAAATTAGATCGGACCGGAAACTGAGGGTTACCATATAATAATTATACATTAACGTTAGAAACTTATGTAATATTACGCGTGTCGAATAACGACAAATTTAACAGTGAATTATTTAAAGTATAGTGAAACTTCTGTATCGAGACCATCGTGACCGCTGGGACAGCTGCTAAAAGTGGTCTTCAAATAGAAACTTTTATTAAAAGTGTGAGGTGGTCAAAATCATGAAGTAGAAGTGTTCGACCTTGAGATTAGCATTAATTAACATGGGGGAAAACGGAGGTGGTCTCGAAATGGAAGTGGTCTTTAGTGGGGAAGTGGTCTTATGGAGAGATTTTACTGTACAGGCCAAACTAAAAGTAGTCTTCAAATGGAGGTGGTCTTAAAATAGAAGTTTTTCAATTATTTTTATAAAATTTGTAATGGCGTATTAGAAGTGTATCTATTGAAGCACACTCCAATACAACTCACTACATCATCATCCGGCACTGCGCAACATCTCGGTGGTCTTCAAATAGAGACCTCCATTGAAAATCGGATTTAAAATGGTCTCGTAGTAGAGGTGGTCTACTATTAGGGATGCATTAACATGGGGAAAATTAAAGAGACGTATTTGGGTTGGTTTCGAAACGGAGGTGGTCTTTCATTGAAGGTGGTCTTGTGTAGAGGTTTCATATCTGTATTGTTGTTTTTATAAGCAAACGACAGAGGTGAATTAAGCAGTTTTACCTGTTAAACAGGAATAATATTAAGTTGGGTTGGGGGGGTAAATCGGTTTTGTAATAGAAAATGGTCGTGTTTTTGCTTTATTTGCTCATGTAAAATGATGCGATGGTGCGGGCGGCGGTGGAATATAGGAAACTGGTATTCTCGGCGGTCACATATACATAAGATGCTGTATAGTTCATCT